>CM023489.1:31955785-32073431 GCA_013339685.2 Hyalomma asiaticum
TTTTCAAGTTTTATTTCGACAAACACGTTGGTTAGGTCGTTGCACTTCGAATTTTTTTTATTTGCTCGTCGATTTGCCTTCTTTTTTCCTTCAGGGTACGGGGACCGCGTTCCAACTGTACCGCTGGGGGGTAGAATCGTTTCTGATCACGGCCAAGTTCGGGGTGCGCCTATTATGCGCGGAATTAAAAAAAATCGAATTTTCCGCGACCAAACTAGGGGTGCGCCTATTATGCGAGTGCGCCGATTATGCGAGTAAATACGGTATTCGTGACAAAGTGATCATTTTTACATTCAATGTTCATAGTAGTGGTAGATGTCAAATACTGTCCGTATTGGATCACGCATTTCTTCCAACCTTGTTTCCTTATCTCCTTGGATCTTTATCTACAATTTCTTTATCTAGTGTAATGTGTTTGTGAAAAATGGAACTATGTTTACCTTTGACAGTAATTAAACATTCTGCTTGTCTGCTGGTTATTAATGCATAGAGAGTTTGCCTAGAGAGCCCGTCAAAACATGTCAGCTTAGCGTGTGCTTAAAGCAAACAGGCAAGCACATCAGCTACGTTGACTGGTTGCTTGGGGGAACATGCCACTACAGATATTCATGCTGTCTGGATCCTTCACGCATGGATTAGATGACGTCATAGCTATCCTTGTGTAAATGTTGATAGGCTTGCAGCGGGGGAACTGAAGCATCACACAACGGTTAATGAAGCACTTTCATGACATTAGTCATGTTTACATAAGTTGTTTTGCTGCTCATGGTGAGCACCATCCTGAAGTTATACAACGTGCACATGGCAAACACACTGGAGAGATCTGATGTCTGACAGGTGGTGTCAGCATTTGTGTCGTTTTGTTTTCCTTCTTTCATCCTTTTGCTTTGATTGTTCAAACAGCGCTTGCAATAATGGCTTATACAAGGCACTGTTAGTCCACAGCCGCTTGTACTCCTGTAAAACCTCGATATAGCAAATGCAGATGTAATGAATTATTGGTTGTGACAAAGCAAGCGAGAAATAGTCTTGTCATTAGTGTGGTGTCAGTAATGTGTGCTTATAAAGTACTTCCTGATATAACGAAGCAGTTGTCGCGTTAGATGCTGCGCCTTCATCATAACAAGGTTTGGCTGTATGTGGGTGAAACCATTGTCTTCTTTGATTTAAATTTACCGATGTATACGGGGAGAAGGGAGCATCGTCAAGCTGCCACTGAGCGGCTTTTTTTCCCTTCTCCTCTGCCATGTATTTATGTATGCATGTCTGTAATAAAGACTCAGACTCAGATGCATACTAAAAATCCTCACGAGGTCAAAACTGTTTCAGAGCACTGTTAGCCTTCCATTGTTGATTTGGAACCTGAGGCCTTACAAACCACTTAATCGGGGTGTTGTACTGGAAACATTTATATTCCTTTCACAGAGTCCTGCTATGGGTCAGCGTACTGCTTTTGCCGCTGGTCGGCAGTTGCTGGACGCTTGCTCTGCTGTCGGTGAGTGATGAGCCACCGGAACTGCGGCTTGCTTTTCCGTCCGTATGTCTCATCACCGGCATCTACATCTTCCTTGGCTACTGCATTCTGAACAGAAGGGTTTGTGCAGTTTCTTGCAGCCTTCTCATGATGCATTTGCATCACATTGTCATGCTTGCCTTTGTTAAATCACCACTGCATGATCCTTGCTAACTTAACAGCTGACGGTACATACAAATTGTGACCTTGATGACAGTATCAGCATCGTGGAAATTCAGGCAACATCTTTCTGTGAACGCCATAGATAATCTCACAACTGTGCTTCTTATAATGACAAACAGAGAAATGTGGAAAAATAGCAGTTGCAGCACGTGATTACAGAGTTCAAGTTCCATGTAAGAAATACGACTGCACAATGAACCAAAACTGTTTGTATCCGTAACCACCAAGTTTATTTATTACCACTTGACTATTAACTTGGTTGTCAAACACTTCTAAAATGACGCCGTATTGTCTTTATAGTGCAGTTGTTTATTGTTAAAATGTCAGTCTTCATTTTTTCGTATGCTACAAAAAAAGAAAGAACACTCCACTGACGTCTTTCTTTTGTATTGTTTCTTTAGGTTCGTCAACATCTGTGCTATGTTTGGGCGAGGATGAGGGGAAAGAAAATTCCTTATGACGAGAGTCTTAGTGGAACCAGGGCATCCATGATTTCGGTTGGTATTGATTGATACCTTGTTAATGAAGATATTAGCAGTGGTTTTAGTAGCAGTAGTTGTAGTAAGCACCCCAATTGCCTGGTTCAAGGTGTTACATGAAGGGTGAGCTTGTCTAGGGTGTAGCAGCTTTGATGAATGCCTTAAAAGATGTACAGCAGGAAAGGTGCCCCGCTTAAGCGAGAAGATAGTGCCAGTCCTTTGCTACGGTATTTGCAGTTTGTCTTGCTTACCAATGAGGTTGGTATCAACAGAGCCCCGACCACATAAACAAACATTAACTTGTTCTGGTTATTAGAGAAAAACTCTTGTTCATTGTGGAAGGTGCAAGAAACAAATTACTCATTTCATGATGTTTATTTTGTTTCTTTGTGTTTGTAAAAGCTTTTCTTTGTTGTGTGTTTAACACGATTATAAACATGGCGCATATTCATGAGACAGCACAGCTTATAGGCCCTACCGAACTACCTAAATAATTTTCTACAAAATACTGCAGACTGTCGAAGCACATAGAGGTAGGTACGGGAAGGTCACTAAGTACAGGAGCGTAAAAGTACGACAAAAATGGCATAGATCCACAGCAAGGAAGAAACAAAATCTGCACAAGAGATGCAACTTGTTAATATTATGCCTAGCACTGAGCAGTTTTTGTAACTATGCATATCTGTATACGTACCCTGTGAATGAACACGCAAGCTTTTCAATGCTTTGTAACTTTCCAGAGGTCAGCACTAGCATACCACAACTCATCGTTCGACATACTTCACCGCAACGTTGGAATATCCACCTCATCGACGACAAGCCGCTCCACAGCCAAGACATCGAGTAGCCCCTGGAACAGCAACGGAAGGGTTCATCATCGCAGAAGCCATGTGCACAATGGTAAGATTGGCTATGGTGCTGTGCGTGAAAACGTATCTGTGGCTGACATAAGCAAGAGTATGTGTAAAGTGCAGTTAGCTAGATTTCCACATAATTTATGGCCACCTTTATAGCATACATCCTATGGATATGCTAATCAGTGCTAATCAGGATGCGCTAATCAGTTTAACCTTAGTGAAAAAAAAAATGAAAGGGAGCCAGAGTTAGTGCTGCATTTCCTGTGTTTGAGCTGCAAGAACTAGTGTGGCCTATTTTTTGGCGCCTGTAAGCCATGATAGGGGAATCGTCATTGAATCACAATGGCTGATGCTCGCGTCAGTTAAAGAACGTACTGCTAGTACCACCTTTGTGAAAGTCCTATATTACTGTCATAGTGACAGCCACCTTCGTGAAGTTTACAACATAGCAAGCACATCTTGTACAAGCGTGGCAGCACATTAAGTGATGACTCAGTGGAAAAAGGTAAGCAGCAATCAGCAAAAGAGAACAGTTGCATGGGAATTAGTAGTGCACTGACTCATTACTCTGTGCACACTTCAGGTGCGACGTAGCTTATGTGTACAAAATGATTTCACGGCAGACCCTGATGCAGGCGAAGTGGTGCGAAAGCGCCGCACCACCTCGGACTCTGACTCGGAAATGTCCCTGGACCATGCCTCTCTCGACCTTGCGTCGAGCCATTCCTCGGACGAGGAAGAGTCCAAGCCATCCTGGAGGGACACGTCCGGCCTCCCAACTGTTCGTGAGGAAGGTACAGATCCGTGCTAACACCAGGTGTTTTTAGCAGTGTGATTTGTTCACTAATGTATGCATGACGTGATGCGACCTGTGCAAGATGACTTTAGTCTCAAACTTGCGTTCACTTGCATGCCAGCACTAATAATGAAGAAGAACTGTGCCTGGAAATGAGTTTCAGGAAACTCTGCCTGGGAAGAAGTTTTCAAGGCCGTTCAGCCTGCTCTAACATGTTAATGATTAATGGTTACACAGTTAAGCATGAACATATTGAATCTGTGCATATATACTAAAATTATTTGTTTTATCAAATATTTCTAACATTCTCTTGGAAACATTGTGCAAATGTATGGCACCACGTATTGCGCTCCCATTAACCCTCACATCCAATGTTAAGAACATTGCGCCGTGCACTTTTTCTCCAGTGATGTAGTTACTTGCATCACCGGATATATTCATGCTGATGAAGTGGAACTGTAATTTGACAGATGCTGTCAAGACGATAATGGAATGTCAGCAGGGATTTCACTTGCACTTAATAATGAATTTGCTTTAGTAAGCTTCAGCTCCAGCACAGTTGTCAAATGCTGAGGAGAATACTGATAGCCATGCTGAGATCAACTGCCATGCAGTTCTCTGTGTTATCAGTACCTACCATGCAGCTCACTGTTATCACTGGCATATATTTAGAGCTCCTGAATGCTCAGATAACTATAACTTGAGAGGTGTGCCAGTGACTGAGACAGTGTCTGGGACTTAAGTACCGTGGTGAGGAAGACAGATTTCCTCATGGCATATGCACAGAGCCTGGATAAGCCCTGAGTATGACAGCTGAACACACAAATCTCCTCAACTTCTTCAGGAAAACTGAGAGCCAGTTTGACACAGTGGCCGTAGAGAAGCTGAGTTCCTATAAACCGTGCTCACATCATGAGTCAGAGAACTTTCTTGAGACGCTTCATTTTTCCTTCCAGATGCACCTATCCCAGTTACGACAACTGTCTCACCGCTGTCCGGTGCTCCGGTCACCACATCAGACGTCATGTCGCCAGTGGTCTACAATGGGGGCGGTCTATGGGACTGCGGGTTGCCCCAGTTGGGGCAGCACCCGCAGCAGCAGTCGTTGGCTTCCCCGCAGCAAGGGTTGCTCACGTCTGTTCCCACCCTGGGTTCGTTAACCACTTCCCACAGCTACGGCACCGCAGCCGGGATAACCTCCATTTACAGCCAGTCGCCAATGGCGCCAACGCTGTCGTCACCACAGGGTCTACTCTCTCCCTCGTCCAATGTCCAGTGGGCTGACGAGGACGGCGAGTTCAGGAACAACCTCGATCAGCCAACGCCCAAGGGCAAGGATGGCCTTTGTCACAAGCCGAACATGCCGCCGCTGGCCGCGTCTGATTCTGAGTGAGTACGTCAATGCTTTCACTTTTAACGCGCAAAAATATTAGTAATTTCGAGGCAAAATTTGCAGGCAGATGCTGGAGGACCCCAGCAATGTGAAAATTACAAGGCTGAATATACAACTTCTGGGCCGATTTTGGGGGTTTAAATTGCCACGTTAATGCACATGCATTCCCGGAATGAAGGTACCAGGTGAAATCGCATCTGCACCATAATTCGTTTGCCTTAAGAATGTATAAGGCTTCATGAAAAATGCATTACATATACAGTAAAACGTTGTTATAACCATCAGTTAGTTAGAGCAAATATCCATGTCATCTATGTAAATTCCAAGGGGAATTGCACTGTAGTGGTATTATTGTGAATAGCAATGCTAACCAATGCCTTCCCAAGTGTGCCAGGGTTCACACTCTCGATATTCTGAGCACGTCCAAATAAACAAGCAAGTAAAGAGAAACAGGAAAGAACATTACCGGTGGCGAGATTTGAATGTGCTACCTCATGTTCAGTAGTCAAGTGTCTTACCCATTCGCCAAACACCTATGCTTACAAAGGTTACTGCCTCTGTATCATTTGCAGCTGCAACGGTGTTGCAGGAATGCTGAACATGGTAGTGCAGGTACTCTGAATGGCAGTGTGTACATTGCTTCACTTTAACAGGCAAAATGAAGACAACAGTCTCAAAGCACAACACCAGCAGCATCAAAGACGAAGAGTATGAGCAATTTGCGCAATGCTTATGCATACTTTTCTGAATTTCTGCTTAAATTAATCACCGGCTTCATTGCCAATCCCCCATAGTGTGTAGCCATAACTAACCGAGGGTCAAGCAAGTGAATGAATGCTTGGGACATTGTTAGTGGAGTAGGCGCAGATTTTTTTACCACGTCACCCTGCACGACACCGTGCAGAAATTCCAGACATTGTCAATACGCACAAGTACTGTACCGTACTCAGCAATTAAAACACGCTACTCAGAGCGCACAGCTGCCAATACTTTCTGTGCCACTGCTCTGAGGACTCCAAGCAGATTCATTGCGTTACTAAAGAAAAGCTAAATCCTTTCTGAGGCATTGTAATCAAGTTTGGTTCCTCGGAGATCACCTTGCAAAATCCAGACACATGAAATGCACTGGCCAGCACATGGTCTGAGTACCGCTTTTCAATCATTGAGCACTCGACATCCTGAAGGAAGCACTACTGGAAGCAACGACCACTCCACTTTTCCACCAGTTGTTCTCGAACATCACCAGTTGCTTTCAATAGACCGCCCTTCACTATGACTCACACCTTTGAAATTTGAACTGCGCATGCAGCTCCAACGAACTGCAGCAACTCCAACACCGCACTTTCTGTCACCTGGTTAATGAAGAAGGTGTCTGAACAGATGGTCCAGTGCAAGCGTCCTCAGACAGGGACCCTCATTTCTGTTTTCTATGTGCAAATCTAGCAGTCGATGCTTATCCATTGCAGGTGATGTGCGCGTGCCATAGCTCCCAGAAATGCGCCACCAGAAATACTCATCACTTTTTCGTGTTGTTTAGGAGATTCAACATTTCACCACATCATGGGGCCACAATATGGCCTATTTGACTAGACAGTTTTTGTTATGAAAATTTGAAATGAAAATTTGAAATTCCTAAACTTAGCATCTGGTCCCCCCCCCCATCCTCCTCTACGAAAGCAGGTGACCTTTTTGAGTGAAGGTTTACAAGACCTCCTGTACGAGTTCTATGCAATGGAAGTTTGCAGGAACATTTGGCTTGGGAATTTATTGTAGCGCAAGTATGATAGAGTGATAAGACGGACTGTGTTGCAGAGCCCCTACAGTCAAACTTCGTTATAACAAACTCCATCTAACATGAAGACAATTTTGTTATATCCACACTTCTTTATAAACATGTCTTCTTAACCCTGTTTTAATGGCAATACCACTCATTACCTAATTTGTTATAAGCGATAATTCGTTATATCTGTATTCATTGTGGTGGGATTAAACTGTTTTGCATTTGCCTAGCATCCAATGCCCTGCTACATTTGTGCTGGACTTGTAACGTTACAAGTTCGGCTCCTTTTCTAGGTGGGCCATTTCAAGACGTCTTTTTGAAGTGTTATGAAAGAAAAGCGAAATTAAGAATCAAGCATATCAAATCAGTGTTCCCGACATCAAAATCGCTTTTTAATTCAACATACTTATGCCACTGTCTCATGTTTTATTTGCAGGGACAGCAACGAAACGTCCGTGTAGAAAGATCTCAGGGCAACGTCTGTTTTCGCCTGCCTCCCTCTTGAAGTTGTCGCCACAGCCAACTCTGTACATAAAAGACGGCAACAACAAGAAAAGGAAACGCGTGGTGAGGCAGCTACTACTGACAGGCAAGGTCAGGTCGACAACCTCCATAGCATCCCGACCTCAGGAAGGAAGGGAAGACGGAAACATTCACATTCCATCCACTTAGGGACCAATCAATCATTGTCACTTTCACATGATATACACACACATTGTACACACACAAACTCAAGAAGGGCCCTTATACAATGCCCGGATACAAAACAAAAAAAAAAAGCCAATAAAGACCAAATGGTAATGTAGTAGTACTTCAAGTGTGAACCAATGCCTTGGGCTCCTATGCATATGCAATGTTTATTTTGCAAGGAAATCTAACTTCATTCAGGAAGTTGAAATCACTCTGGCCACAGTTTAAAGAGAGCCCGACGTTCACGCTCTCCAAAACATGAGGGAAAGGAAAACCAGAGCTGTGGTGAGACAATGAGACGCGGCGACACTTCCGTGACCAACACAGTCACCCCCTGGGGAAGGGATCGAGTTGGTCCCGAAATGTCGGGCTCTCTTTAAACTGTGGCTGGAGCAATTTCAGCATCCTAAATTTTCTATCCAGCCAAACAGATTGCTGTCGAAATGTTTACATTTAAATGTAACTTCATGTTTGCATAATTGCAGCTCTTGTCGTGCAGTGGCAAATTATCACGGAATCGCTACCAAACCTTTCATGAGTGATCAAGGTTGAAATGGGTAAAAGAACAATAGGTGCCATATTAATGGTGATGGTTAAAGCTTGTGCTAGGTACACTGACAGTTTTTAATTTTGCCACTGCTTAGTCATTGAAATGTTAATAATTACCTCATGCACTAAATGTCTTGAGAAGGTACTGTGGTTATAGTACTTTTTGCATTTCTTTTATGACTCTCATTACCAATTACTATTCTACATGGCATAACGAAAGTGAAGAGGTCAACGGCTCGTTCTTTATTTGTTAAAAACAACTTAATGAGCAAATAGACAATGAAGCCCAGGAAAGCATAGGGGAAGTCACTTGTAGTATTGTAATTGTGGAGTAAGTAGAAAGGAATTAAAGGGGACGAAAAGACAAACTTGCCTTTGGTGGAAACCGAACCCACGACCTTCGGATGACGCATCCGATGCTCTACCAGTTTACATTCTACATGGCAAAAGTTCAGGAACGGCTTTGCCTTTAAGAGTGGAATGTGACAGCATTACTTTGCCGCGTCTTGGTTCGAGGCACATTCCAGCACAAATGTCTTTTCTGCCCAATTTAATTTAACTTGTTTACAGGAGTTGCCATGTGAAATTTGGCGCCAATCCAAAAGTTCTCTGCCCTGTTTTTATTTGCGTCTAATACGACTTTTTGCTCCCAGGCAACACTTCTTGACACCGCACTTTCTACAACGTGAGCTCCTTGATGTGTGTGCTACAACCATGCAATACAAAGGTCTGTTCGTTTTTGGAGTTTATATCTTGAAAATTCAGAGCTTAAAAATAGGGCACTATTTTTCAAGATGATACTTAGGCACAGATCAGGTCCTCCCCGCTGAAATTTGGGTACTTTCAGGTTGAACTTTGCAAATGCAAATATACAAATAAAAGCTGTATAATGGGCACAGTGCTGCAAGCAGCATGTCGGATTAGCAATACTGTCAGTAGCCAGCGTGTCTACCAACCGGGAAAACCGGGAAAACCGGGAAATCTTAGGGAATATCATTAGTCTGGAAAATCTCAGGGAAAACTCAGGGAAGTTGGCCTTCTGTCAGGGAAAATCGGCTCACGTACGAAAGTCGCGGTAACGCCGGCGCTAACAATGCACCTTGCGATTTAGTTTTAGCGCAACTCGCAGTAACTGAAGGAGTGAGTGCCCCCCCCCCCCTCTCCTCGTCGCTCTCCGTCGCGCGAATCGGCTGCTTTTTTTAAAATTATTATTGGCTTTGCTTGTCGCGTCTTGTTCTGTGTAAAGTCCGCTGTATGTGTCTCGACGCGCTACTGCGCACACACGGCCCGTGTGTGCGCCGAGCGCGTTTCCTTGCACGCAGTCTTTTCCGCACATATTGTGGAAAATACTGTGTGGAGGTAGAGGACACGCGGCTACACGAAGCTGCGTGCCCTCTCCATAGGGAGAGGACGCGGCGCCGATTCTACACGCCACACGGTGACGCGTTGTACCGCGTACGTGTGCTTTGGGCAGTGGGTTAGGGCTTTGCTTTCTTGCGGAGATAAATGGAACTTATTTCTCGCCTGGGCGCGTCGTGCGGTCTGCGACAACGCCGCTGGGCAACGCCATCTCGTGGTTTCGTCTTCTCAGCATGATTGCAACGGAGGCGCGTGAAACTTCATGTTTATCTTCATCGGCACGGCACCCCTTTGTAGAGGCGGCGGAAGTTGATTTTCATCTTTAATGGCGTAGCTTTCAGCTTGTTTATTATCGACGCTTATGATCTGAGGGTCGCGGGATCGAATCCCGGCCGCGGCGGCTGCGTTTCTATGGAGGCGAAATGTTTGAGGCCCGTGTACTGTGCGATGTCACTTAAAGAATCCCGGGAGGTCAAAATTTTATGGAGTCCTCCACTACGGCCTCTCACGATCATAGCTGGTTTTGTGACGTAAAACCCCACAAATCAATCAATTATCGACGCTTACGAGGGATTCTTGCTGTTCTTGATTCCTGAGTTTACTCTGCCCAAGGCAGCCACACGCAGGGAAGATACCGTGTATGTGCCAACACAGCTGGTTGCTCCAAGATGAGAACAGAGACGCGTTTTATGTCCGCAGACTGCGATAAGATGCTGTTCGTAGACCCGTTTTTCAAGGAATGCCACGTTCTAAAATACTATTGAACAATTTGCAGTATTTGCTCGATTCTACCGCGCCCTCGATTGTAGCGCGCACCAGTTTCCCGCGACAAAAAAAAAGTGAAACATCGATTGGAGTGCACACCCATTTTTCGGAACACGAAAAAAGGAAGCCCTTAGTAATCAACATTCTCATAATAATAAAACCAGATGCCGTACTCGCGTAATGAACGCACTCGCATAATAAAAGCACCGCTAACATTAAACCACTGCAGTCCCTCGAACGGCCGTGCTGTGGCTTTCCCGCTACACTTGATCCGCGGCGTCTCGAAGACGTTCGGCGCGCCGATTCATAGCTCCTGCGTCTCGATGAAACTTCCGCACGTTGCCGGGCGTAGCCGGGCGCAAGCGGCGGTAACATTTACTCGCAGTGCTGCATTCCTCCGTGCAATTGCAGTTCCCTCACGCCTGCTGCCGCATGCTGCCACGCGTGCTGCGCAGGCTGGCGCAGCTAAGCCTAAGCATGGTCGGGCCATGGTCTCCGAGATTGCCGCGATGCAATCTCGGACGTCAAGCAGCGCGCACGGCTGAGAGGCTCGGCCTCAGCACGAATATGAGGGAGAAATGCGATGATGAGCCGTTTTGCGTAAGGCGATGGGAAACATATATTCTCCCGTTACGGCCACCCGCAAACGCTATTGAAAGTTCTTGCGGCTGGGCATCTCGGACTTTGGTTGGTCGCAAAATGGCCAAGCTGGCGCGGCGAATATCATCGGCCTACGCGTCATGTGCGTCGTGGCATCTTTGCGCGGGGGACCGGCGGCGAAATAGAAACTACAGAAACTCTGCTCGCCAAAGACCGCCGCGCCGCTAGTTCGTTTTTTCAGCAGTGACCGTTCGGCAGTGCCGGAAGCGCGTTGGAGGCGGCCATTTTCCTACGCCCCTCGATATCGTAACGGTGTCATTCATTCGCACTCGATTGTAACACGCACACGATTTTTGGACCCGTTTTATTGAAAGAAAAGGTGTGCATTAGATTAGAGTAAATACGGTATAAGTGATGCTGACACCAAAATACAGCTCGTGATTCTTTTTACAATGTTTTTCCGACCTTGCGCATTTCGTACATTCAAAATCTGCAATTTAGCAAATTGAGCGCCTGGGAAAGCTTATTTCTTTTTATTTTTTCTTCTTTTTTTCTTTTTTTTTATTTGACCCTCAAAGAGCTCAACATCCTTACTTGTGATGACATTGGGTGACATGGTGCCTACCCGCATCGACATGAAAAAGTTATGTGCCACTCAGGGAATTTCGCAAAAATACTCAGGGAAAACCTGGAAATCTCAGGGAATTTAGCAATGTCAACTTGGTAGACACCCTGAGTAGCGTTCACTTCGGCCAACAAAATGTGACTCTGTTGTCCCGAAGTATAGTAGCTAGAGCGTATTCGCATGGGAATACATTTTGCACCGCCATGAAGCCACACCCATAGGCAGCATATGCTTGTAAACGTGTCGACGATTCCGCACTGTACCCCACAATGCTTACACCATACTTCGATAAGGAACAGCTGTTTCGAGTGGTAGCGACTTAGAGGGACCCTGGAAAGGTTTTGTCGATCTTATAGAAACACATTGAGCCGTTAGCACAAGACCCTTTTCATAAGCTGTAAAGCTAGCTTCCCTGCAATGCAGCTTGCCCTACTAAGGGCGAAAGTTGTCCTTATTTAAATGCTGTCAAAATTCAAGTTGCACATGCTGCGACCCGTCTTTTGGGAATGTTTGCATCAGAAGGGCTGCATCGACATATTGCATGCCCTATCGCAAGCAAATTGCGCTTGCACGTGCCGTTTGCCAGATTGTCAATGCCGCCATTAGGAGGGCAAGTTGCATTGCAGGGAAGCTAGCTTTACAGTTTATGAAAAGAGTCTATTAGCAGACTAGTAGTATGAGTGCTCTGCATTAAGTGCACAATTTACTACAAGTTTTTAATCATGCACATCTCTAAAGAATGAATCAACTCAACCAAAAGAGAGTTTTCAACTGACCCTGCCCATAGGTCGTGCAGTGATCATGCAGCGTCACGCTCACAGTCGATTTGATTGGCTGTAGACCCCACTGGCATCACGAGTCATTTTTTTTCCATTGCAGTATAGTCACAGCACCTGGCGGTGCAGGTTTTAAGTATCTGCACTCTGCAAGTGTTGGAGTTTATCTCATGAGAATTGCGCCAGACCACTTTTGTAGTCAGCCTTCACTACAGTAGCAATAAACTCGGGTTTGACCACACAAATATGTTTATTGTAAGCATGTAAAACTCATTGCGTACCATTGTCACCTAAGAACGCTTTCTGTTGGCTTCACTACATCGAGGAATCTGTTACATCTGCATCCACTTCACTGAAGGTTGATTGTGTATTTAACTGTTGGCTTATCCAGTTATTTACACGGGTTGAACATTAATTAATCTTTGAAAAGCTCAATGGGCCCTTTTTTTTATTCTAAAGGTGGCTTTTCTGTATGCACTTTGTCAAACTATCGGCGGCACACTCATTTCTCATTTTGTTGCAGATGGCATGTACAACTGCAGTTTGGTCATATTATACTGGTGTCGCATGGGCGCTTCGAAGGCCTTCGAACCAATGGTTCATCGACTTAAAAGTCATGTTTTAGCTGCTACACGGGCGGCTTCGATGGTCGTCGAGTCGATAGTCTATCGAGCTCGACAGACTATTGACTCGACGGCCATCGAAACTGCCCGTGTAGCAGCCCAAACATTACTTTTGAATCGATGGATCGTTGGTTCGAAGGCCTTCGAAGCGCCCGTGCAACACCAGTACTAGTAGCAGAGCTATGCGAATAGAATAATTTTTGGATATTTGTTTAATAATACCATTTCAAATAATGGAGAAATGTGCTGCTGAACATGAGCAAGAAAGATTTATTGCATGGCTAGCGCAGTCCTGCAGTGTCATCCGAAAGTCCTGAAGAACAGTCCAACAGAGAGCTGTGCATGAGAAAGCTGAGCTAACTTCACTGCAGTACACTAGTGTTAGTTTCACTGCAGTACACGGTTGTTAGCTTCGTCACAGTATGCGAGTGTTAGCTTCACCTCCCTGCAAGGGTGTTAGCTTTGCTGCAATACACCAGTATTAACTTTGCCGCATTACACGAGCGGTAGCTTCGTCGCAGTACATAAATGTTAGCTCTGCCACCGTGCACGAGTGTTTCGCCGCAGTACACGCTTGTTGTGCGGCAAAGCGTACTTCATGCGGAAATGGGCCACTTGTCATGAGACATAGCATATTTTGCCCCCTTAATCACAAACTTCGAATAGTTCGAATAGTAAAAGTTAAGTGCGAATTGAATAGAGTTTGAATTATTCAAAATTTCTAATATTTACACCTCCCCCCCTAATTAGTAGCAAAAAATAAAATGCAGACATAGCTCTTATGACGAAACTGGTCAGAGACAAGCATCGACACAAAGTGCAAACACGACTCTGATCGAACAACGGTCATTGTTGCTGGGCAAATGTGCCGTGCAAGGAATCACGATATTAAATTAGGAAAAAAAGAAAGAGAGGGTTTTATTCAGGGCAACAGATTATGTACAAGGGCAAGTTATAACCATGAAAATGTGCATTACATTCACAGCGCTTCTTTCTTTTGGTTATAATCACTGCGGCAGAGTAACAGGCTGATACAGTTTTCACAAGGGTTGTCCAGCTTTGTACAAACCACGCATTCACCTAAAAAGAAAGTCTCGGCAAGCTCTTTAATACCTTGTTTTGGTTCACGGGCGCTTGTCAAAAGGTACAAGCGAATAGCAGAAGCCGCATGCGGCTTTGTGCACTCACCCAGAGCACATGCTAGAACTACCGCGATTGACAGGCCACATCTAGAACACTGTAACAGATATAAAAAAAAAATATTACTTAAGTTATGTTTGTATATCATCTGTCTACTATACCAAAATCTCTACTGCTACGCTGACAGAAGGCTTGATTAGCCAGAAAATATGGAGAGGCCACCCCATTGATACTTCCACACCTGATCACGGTGATGTCATGAATTCGAATGCCCTGTATGAGCCTAGAAAATATTTTTATTGGTAACCATAGAGTGCATTGTATTCTTAAAGAAATGATCACGGATTTTTACCAAGTGACCTGAGTCTGGAAAAAAACAAAACTGAAGTTTGTGGTGCCACGTAGATGCACAGACTGACTGATTTCTACGGTTTTACATCCCAAAACCACGATTTGATTAGGAGAGACATCGTACTGAAGAGATCTGGAAATTTCAATGACCAGGGGTTCTTTAACATGCACTGACATCGCACAGTACATGGACCTCCACATTTCACCGCCACTGAAATGCAGCCGTCATGGCTGGGATTCGATCCCGCGACCCTCGGATCAGCAACAAGGAGCCATAGTCACTGGACGACCATGGAAGGGCGCAGATGCACAGAGCTATGCTAGACAATTAAGGAGTGATATTTTTGGTAGCTGATTACTAACAAATTACGAAAAAAAGGTTTGCAAAAATCACTTAAGTGTTGTAAAGAGGTGTTTTTGTCTTTAGCATGTCCTTTAAGAACAGCACATCCCTCATGTCGTCGTTAAAGACATACAATGCTTTCAAGTGCGCACCAGGCTGGTGTGCTTCTTAAATAATAGATATTTTATAGCACTCTGGTAACAACATTCAAAAAGTGTTAAAATGAATGAGGATCCATATCTACACGTATTAACCCATCCATGCATCTCATGCCCCTTGGATATACATTTCAGTATAAGTTCATTAAACAAAAGAGACTTGGTTTGCACTGATCATTTACACAACATTCAAGGTCTTCAATAAAACTCTGAGCATGACGTACTAAAACATTGATGTGAACCGAAAAGACAGGTCAAGTTGTTATTGAACCACTTGTTGCTCACTTCTCGTTTATGACAAGGTAATTAAAGGACACACACAGTACAACTAATAATCATTCAGTGAAAATACGGCGATGTGTCCCTTCTGTAGCAAATAAAAGTGGGAAGGAGGTATGTAAACGGACGCTCTTCGCTTCACTGCGTATGAGAGAAACTGCCACATTTTTAACAAGCAGTCATCAATTCCATTACGTCTGCTGCACAGTATACAGGGTTCTCAAATGCCCCGGATCCAACAAATCTTACACAATGTGGGAAAAAAAGCACTGGCAGAGACGGCGTTATGCACGGGAAATGCCAACAAACAAGTGCTTCATAACTGCTTCAGAACACACTTCGTAATAGATGACATGTACAAAAAATATAGGTGCCAGCCGCCCCCTCCCAAGCGAGTTTACAGGCAATGCATTAATGAAAATATCCATACACTATTTATTGCGGAAGCACAGCTCAACTGATGCATGATAAAGTAGCTGTCGTGTTCGAGGAAGTGTGACATGGCACATCTCTCCATTAAACGAAGGAAGAGGGTAAAATGGTCAAAAACACAAATCCACTTTTATCTTTCTTATGCTGGCCCACAGTGTGTAAAAAAAAAGTGGGGTTCCATCACAAAATTGACAAACATTTTTTGTCAGTATATAGTCGCTAGCGTTCTGACCCGATGCACTGAGTCATCAAACGCTCCACCGCGTCATGTCACTGTCATGGCATCCGTCACAACACAGCATTTTCTCATTAGCTCTTCGTAAATAATGACATGCCAGTGGCGTTACTGAACACTCTTAACATTGCTCCCATATGATTTCGAAAAAAAGAGAGCAACCATAAAACGCTGCAAAGTGCTCGACGACTGGTTGCAAGAAACACAGAAATGCTGACGTGGTCATGGCGTCTTTTCAGAAACAACACATATAGTGAACAGGCTGCGAGATCCGATGGAGTCTAGCAATACCTAGCGCACATAAACAGAAATGCACACGTGGCACAACATCGGTGCCTCGCTTGGTTGGTCACGACAGACTCGCAAGAAATGCAATAAAGGCTGTACAACAAGACGACAGGGTGCCACAGGGTCCAACAGGAACCACCAGAAGCCAGAACAAATCCATGCAACAATTACTCAACGCCGTCGCTTGGCCTTGGCGGCTGGGCGCCGTTTGCGGTCAGGCTGCTTGGCGAGTATGCGGCGCTTGGGTTGAAGTTGCTGTTCCACCAGGTCGGCCAGCTTTCCTTGCTCGGCTAGCATCGATAAGAAGGTGCAGATGAACTGGTCATAGTTGTGCGTCCGCCGGCAGTCGTCCACCTGTGCAGAGAATGTGCAACACAGATTTAACATGTGTCTAGAAGCCATTTGACAGCAATGGCTGTTGTAGGCATACAGATTCAGACAATAATTACAGAAGGAACTATGGCGCCAGTGTGAGAATCATATTAGTACTAGAGTCGATGAACAAATCGCAAGGTACGATTTAAAACAGGGAATGTCGCGGGAGCCAACGTTTCGACAAGCGGACTTGTCTTCGTCAGGGCGGCAACTGCCTTCTCCAGCGTGCGTTTATGTACGCCTTTGCACACTCTCCCCCGTCCTCAGAAAGAGAGGAGGAGAAGAGCAGCACATTAGTACTAGAGTGACATACGTACTAGAGTGATTAGTACTAGAGTGACATACGTAAACTTTATCCTTTTAGAGGTTTTCACCAGAGCTGTGCAAATAGCAAAATTATGGGTACGAGGTGATTTCAAATAATGATGTTTGAGTGCGGATCGAATCGAACATTTCTGAAACAATCGCATGTTAAATTACACATAAAAGATACTGCTAAAGATGGGCAAAAGAAGTTTGCTATATGAATAGTCTGCCCACAATTTTGTTCCTAGAAAAGAAAAAAAAGATCGAGTCCTAGGAAACAGTCCGACAGAGAACTGCAGGTGCACGAGCCTGCTTTGCTGCAGTACGCAAGTGTTAACTTCACTGTCGTACACGGATGTTTTGCGAAGAAGCGTACTGCATGAGGGAATGGGCCATGAGGGAATAGCATATTTTGCCCCTTAATTACAAACTTCGGATAGTTTGAATAATGAAAGTTGGGTGCAAATCGAACAGCACATGCTATTAGAAAAATATTCAAATATTCGCACAACCATAGTTTTCGCACACAGCAGGAGACGCTTGCACTCATGAAAAAAAAAGTATCACGTTCAATGTAATTCAGGTAAAATTGAGGGAATACTTTCAACGACTCAAGACATGATCATGAATGCACATTCTCAGGGGTAAAGCAGGGCTTGGCATTTAATATCACCTGTGCGAGTGAACGGGTGTTCCATATGCATATAGTACAATGCTATAGTTATTCATGGAAGCTCTCAGGTGAGGTTACCACTGTTTGGTGCAGCAAATAATTCTGTGCACTCTTGTTTAAATTACCCATGTTCAACAGTGCTACTCTTACATAATGACCTTGGCCAGGGTGAGATTTCCTTGCAGTTTTAAGGCTAAGAGCAGACAGTACAGCAACAGCCAATGTGCTTGGCACTGTAGAGTTTGTGGCTTGCCTTGATGTGTACAAGACGAACATTATGGCTTTACCAACAGTGACACTGCTCACACAGCTTTACCATGTTGGCACTACGGTAAAACCTCATTATAGTGAAGTTGAAGGGGGAGCCATAATTACTTTATTATAAACATTAGTTTGTTACAGCCAATATCCATTTCATTTATGGGAATTTCAAGGGGAATTGCGATTGCTTCGTTTTATCCAATAGTTCATTATATCTGGGTTCGTTATAACGAGGTTCTACTGTATAAGGGACATTGCACTACGAACAAATCAGATCGATGAATACGGCAAACAGGTTACAGGCAGCCAATTATTACAGGCCATCTGCCGATTATTGTTCATGGCTGGCCAGTGTAGCAACATGTCATCCTTGTTAATGTTCAGTCCTCTTCAACCTTCTGGCCAGTTACTATAAAGCATTTTTATGCTAGCCATGCTGGATATTGGGAGCACCTGCTACTAACACCACTACGGTGCCTCATGACAAAACACTTCATTTTGTCTGTTTACGTGTACAGCTTTGGCAACACTTCCGCTATGTGTGAAAAGAAAACTGGTCCTGTGTGACACTCACCACATATTTACGCCTCTTGTCAACTTCGTCCTTGAGCGCACCCTCGCAAGCGTTGATCTCGGCCTCGACCGTCTTCAGCAGAGCCAGCAAGTCGTGCGGTGCGAACGGATGCTCCTCCCCTAGCCTGACCACGACGAGCCGGTCTATTTCTCCGCTACTTGCTGCACCTGTGGTAAGAAAACAGACAACATGGGCAAAGGGTCTATTCAGGAGGGACGTGGGTCTTAAGCAAAATATTTAATGCTACTGTCAACACAGTAATGAAAGTTATGTCTGGTTTCAAATATTAAAGTATTTTCTCTATTAAATAATGAAAAAGGCACTTCACACAACATTCTTTGTTCTAGGTTTCCAGGATGACTGGCAGAAAATATTAAAAAGTAAGCTAGCTAAAAATTATGCACACATATCCCTGAATATTTAAAGAGACAGTAAAGTGAAAAAATTAATTTTCTGGTATAAGTAGGTGAGCTTTTCACAGCACCAAGAACACCAATCTTGCGAGGACAAGGCCCTCGGTAAGCTAGGAAGTGCGCAAAATAAAAATACGGGTCGCGACGCCGCTCAGAAGTGCCAGTACTCAAATGCGCGACGCCATAGGTATGTAACTATTTATCGGTAAGAAAGAGCTACATCGTCAAAATAAAAAGCTAAGTGGCACAAACACCCCGACACTGAAATTGACATTTCAACGAAACGGGTTGGCTTACAATTGTGTAAATACAGTACTTGAGTGAGGCCCCACAAGAGACTTGCCTGAGGACTGTGGCGCGACAGAATGGTGCGCTGTCGCCTGCTGCACTGCCGGTTGTTGATGTTGATGCGGCAGTGTTTGTTGTTGCTGTTGCTGCGGAGACGTGATTGGCTGCGGTGGTGGTGACGCGCCCGGTGGCGAGCCTCGTACAGGAGAGTTGAACGCACTGCCCACCTCGGATGCAGTGTCCGTGCTCGAGGAACCCGAACTGGGGGCAGGGGAGTGTGCCTCCATCAGGGGGCTCTTGGCATAATTGTGGCCATCGAGCGCAGGCTGATCACGAACCTGTAACATGCATTGCATTATAGACTTAAAAGTAGATCCATCTTTGATATGGTGACTGATCATGATTACTGCACAGATGCTTACAATCAATAAATAACAACAAACTCAATCACACCTCAGTGAGCATTCTAGCACATTTGTTAAAGGGTCCCTGAAACGTTTTTTTGACATTGCGTCACTGATTAGGCAACACAATTGCGAAATCATTCACACCATAAATAAAGCGAAGCACAATGCGCTAAGGCAGCTATGGGCTTATTTCTGTCGCCTTCCTCCTTACCACTGCTGTTCCTCCTCAACTCGATCTGCTGCGGAGTGCGCGCTAGCGACGACAGCGCCTCCCGCGTCAGCCGCTCTGCCGAGCCTCCCGTAGTGACATAGCGCCCCGATATCCTCACTGAGGTCGCCCGCCTCGGCAGTGCTAGCCCTCTGTAATAGAGCGCCGGCGACTCGTGTGACGCCGCCAGACGCCGCGATGATACCGTTGGCTGAAACGAAGGAGTACGTTGTAGAAGCACGTTGTTCGCAGCTAGGTTTTGAAAATTACGCGCACGTCACTTGGGTCGGGGCCAATCAGCGACCTCCCATTCGATCGCTCGATGGCGGGGGCGTTTGAAAACGCTTTTTGGCGAGCCGCTGCGACCTTTTGCGATACGCGTGTTGAAAACCTTATTGTAAATTACACACTTTACGCACAGCGCTAAAATCTGTCCTGTAATGGTCCTAGTGACCCGCTCTACCGGATCACCATGTTTGCACAAAATCGTCAAAACCGTTTCAGGGTCCCTTTAAATGAAATGCACTGAGACTGCTGAATGGAACACATTGGCAGTGACGCTTGAACCACTGATACTCACTATTGATTGACCATTTCTTTGCTGCTATTCCATCAACAAAATGTATTGCTATGTAAGGTGGTTTTCATTTAACAGATGTAGTCAAGCAATATTATGACAATGTCTATATGACACAATAATATCTTCCTTATACCCCATCTGTTTGTTATAAATGTATCCTAGCAACACTGATTAATGGCAAAACAATTCATTTACTTTGTTATAACCGAAATTTTGCTATATCCATATTATTCTATCCAGGTCTGACTGTACCTTAATAATGCTAATGTTGGACATGGTGCAAGGACAACTGTGAGTAGTGAAACAGCTCATAGGAGTAGTGCATACTGATGAGCTATGTTGAAAGGCCGCTTTGTCCTAAAATAGACACCACCATACCAAGGTGAACAGACAGTACAACAATGAAATGGATAACAAGGTAAGACATGCATACCATTTGCTGAAGTGCTTCTAGAACGATGCCCCTATTCGTCTTCAGCGTTCGCAGCTTCTGTTCATAAGCCTGCCTCCTATCAGGAACCACTGCCATGAGATTGAAACGGATGTCTCCACCGCCAAGCCTCTCAGTAATGACCTGAAAGAATGCATTTATTGCCATAATGAGACCAATGTACATGCTAGGTTGCCGCTCTACAAGATACAAGTCATCTTAAATAACCTGCCGGAACAAAATGCACGTTTGCTCTGTGCGCACACAAAATATTACTTGGGCGCAGCAGTTATTTAAAGTGAACTGAATATGATAAATGTAGGACCAGAATTAAATAATAGTATGTTCAGAAGAACAAACAGCAGTTCATACTTAATATGAAATAATGTTCGCATCTATAATACCTTTATAGCGCAAAACAACACACGTAAGAAAGAAGGCAGGACAAGGTGTTTCTTTCTTGTGTGCACTGTTTTGTGTTATAAATGTATTATGGATTCATAGCAACTAGCCTGCCAACACATTGTGCGGCACATTCGTATCCTAGTGTTCGTAGCAGTGTTCCACCACTGTTCATCACTTGGAAGAGTAAAAGAAATCCTTGCCATGCGAAATTTGTCCGTCCAGTCTTCACCAGGAAGCCACGGTCCATGGTCAATGGGGTACGGTTTCAGGCCATCCAGTTCATACAGGCGGCCAGTCAATGGGCACATAACTGACGAAGTGGAATGCTTCCATGGTCCGACCCATTGGAACGCCGTGGGGCTTTTCCTGGGGTTGTCGGGGCTCGGGCTTTGCGTGCGTGTTGTGCGCCCTTGCCAGCTCGGGAGTGTTGCCAATGGCATAGCCCTTGTTCTGGGTCGAAAAAAAAAAACAGCATGACCTCACATAACGGCGATGGTATCATCAGTAGACATAGGTTCCTCTCAAAATTATTCCAATGTGAGCTTCAGCTAGCCATGAATGGTCAGGATGGCGCAGCTTCCTGCGCTATCAAATGAATGGTTTTCCTAGTCATGCAATAACCTAATGAAGTGGTAAGCTAGCAATAACAACCATATCACTGTGATGTATTGAACAGGTGCTTTACTAATGGTAGGACCTCGAAGTTCAAGGACGCGGCTTTTGCTAATCAAAGAAAACTGATTCACAGTGGCATCCGCTCATTTTGCAAAGCAGCTAGGCATTAATTAAGGTGCAAAACGCGCAGCACAAGTAAAAAGTCGATTTTGACACACGTAAACATCAGGTACGCAAGTACATTAACATGTATGCCATAAAGTTGGAGGTACGTCGTGTTACAGCCACAAGAAAACATGCACACGCGTTTCCTTACCTCGGGATCCATGTTCCGGGTGTACTCTTTCAGCCTCGTAAGCGTGGAACCCAGGTAGATCTTGGAACAGTTCAGCAGGATGCTCAAAAGCGAATGCGTGGCGCACGAGTTGGGAACAATCTGCAGCAGAATGCGGCGGTAAGTAAGCGTGTCATACGCGTCTAGACAACCGCAACAAAATCTGTGGACGCGTTTTACCTGGTGCGCGAAAAAGATGGAATTGACGATCTCCTCTTTCTCGACAAATTTTTCCTCCTGCACGACGACTTTCCTGCGCGACCTTCTCTCTTCGATCCATTTGAAGAGAAATATAAAGCCGTACACGGGCCTGCGTGCGAACACGAAAGGAATCGTGATCGTGTTGTTGTGGCAGCCCGCGAGCTCGCGCGAACGATGCCAAGGATAAAAACGCTCACCCTTCTATGGATTTCTGAAGATCGTATATCTCGTCGACTTGCACGCCTTTGACGCCGAAATCCTCCAGGAGAAGCGTGAACAAGCCTGCGAACGCGCCGAGAAAAAGAGACGACTTTAATTTCGATCCCCCGCAGTAGTTGTTTACGTCGAATGCGGCAAACTCGCCGCACGCGCTTGTGTTACCTGGATCGCTTTCGAGTTCAAGCCAGCCATCGGCGAGGCGATTGAGATCGACCGGCATCTCTCCGATGAACGGTTATCCGCCCACGGCTAACGAAAACATGCTGACAAACGACCAGGGAGCATTAAAAGCCGATTGAACACTCTGTCGTTGATGTGGCCGCAGCTGTCGTTGCCACATGCCTGCTACTGCGTTTTCACCGTCGAACAGCGCACATTGTATCAGACCGTACATTTGTAACCGCGCCAGATTTGACAGCAGCGGCGTGTATTTTCCGAAGCCCCCACGCTTACGGTTGCTCTCTTTTCACCAGGCAGCCGCAGCGGCACCAGCATCTGTTCCACTGCGTCGACTGCTACGATCATCTACGACCGCTACGACTACTTAGAATAAGCTGCTTTTCATATGTGCGCAGCGCATTTTAACCTTTTAATAACTAGCGTGCGCTAGTGCCGAAGCTTACACGGCACCCCTTGATGGACGTACAGTCACCATGAACTACAGTAGCCTGCTGTTTTCGCGACTGTTCGTCAAAAAAGCGCCGGGTCCCAGGCGCCTAGCGACGCTCTCGGACGAGCTTCGATCAAAATTTTCGGCGTTCAAGGGCGGCACCGTCGAGCTGACTAAGGATGACCACACGGGCATCGCCGAAGTCCACTTCAGCAATCCTACGAAGAGGAACTCGTTCTCCGGTACGCTATGCTGTTTCAGATGCAACAGCTGCGACCATGTGTGATTCTGAATCTCGCATAGCATCGCAGCCGAACATCAGGACTCGTTTGTGCTGATATTGCGCACTACTGAAGCAGCATTTGGCTATGGCTATGTGTAAGGCAGTAGCCGTTTCATGTGAATGCGCCGGGTGTAACGAGCGGTCTTGGAACAGTTGAGCAGGATATGCGTACAAAAACGAAAGTAATGGAGGTTCAAGCACCGCAGGTGTACAATGAGTGGAGCAGCTAGACATGACACATTTGTAAAAATGATAAAAAAAGGACGCTACTAAACGTAAACGCTCGGGAATTAGACTACTGCTTAGGGCTCAGTGCACTTTCTGACGTCCATTTCACGCAACCCCTTGTGTCTGAGCAGAGAGGCTGCATCTTATGAGGCTATGTAGTACGTGTGTGCATAATGAACGTGCATTTACTGTAGGTACAAAGTATGGAGGACAAAAACAATGGAACATCTGTTACATATAGTGTTGTGACATGCAGTTTAATCGAAGCCAGAGCCATATGCAGGACACAGTTTGTAGCTGTCATAAGCGGGTGAAAGTAGTAATACGCCCGAGTAGACTAGCAGGTTCATTTTTAATTAGGAATGTGCTACGCAACCAAAACAGAAAGAGTGACCGGACAGAGCGCAGAGTACCAACTGTTTTAAATGCGAAGCATTTTTTGGCGAACGTTGACCCTATCTATCAATCCATCCATCTATCTATGTAGCCACCTACGTCTTGATGCTCTCTTGGTCATCTCGTTCTCTTGGTATGCCCCAAATATGGCATGGTAGGGCATGAATAGATGAAGAACCTGAATGCTTGATCTTTACATCACTAACATGATGTATTCGTCATGTATGTCACGATTAACGATACTGCAATCATGTGTGGCTCATACGCGTAGTGCTCAGCCCGTGGTATGCGGGTGTTTGCCACGGGTGTTTGAATTTTATGCAGCCTTTGCCATCAAGGACCAACTGAAATAGACACTTATGATGTCATTAGAACGCACTTAACAGAGACATACTGTTTGTCTTAAGTTGTGATGAAAATGTAGACGTAGCAAGCACACAGACACACACGCAACCTACCAAGTGGGGAGGGGGTTCAGAACCCATGCCCCCAAAGTGCCAAACAAGCACGCTACCATTAGGCCACAGCTGCTTCTCCCATGCAGTATAGTAAATAGAACTATTTTACCAGCAGTTGTGCTGGTGATGCTTGTGTAATGCCGATATCATTTCTAATATGTGTTAAGCACTATCATAGAGATGCAATGAACTATATATATGCTCTACTATCGCTCAACAAGCTTTTTTTCAAGTTTGCTCGATCCTGTAGGATTACCTAAAAGAAAACTACACTTATGATACACACACCAAAGCACTACAGCATATTTTTCCATGAAAAAAAAAAAGAAAAAGCAGATGTTTACGCTGTGCACTCAAGTGAGTGACTCGTCATTACGTCGTATCATGAGCTACCCATTCAGTCGCTGCTGTACTGCCAGCATTCCTGTTTAGCCCACGTTAAGCATACACCCACTCATGCGCTCTGCACCAAGACCTTGGTCCTATTTTTAACACTTGGCTGAAAGCCAAACAATTCATCAAAGGCAATTTTCTTGTTGACTGCTTCGCAGACACCAATTCCCACAACGCCGGATCTGCAGAATTTTTATTACTTGATAAATAGTTTGCAGTGTGCAGTCTCCCCTGCCTCTTTCTGTTTGGTTGCACAGCACACTTCTATGTAGTTCAGAATGAAAACTTACATTATGCTACCTATAAGCGACAAGTGACAACACTAGTTATTGTCACTTTATCTACATTTGAATTTGCCCTGGTGGTGTTTAAAACATCGTCATCCAAGGTAATAATGATGAAAGAACATTACCTTTAATGAAATTCCCCTAAATATGTTAGTGAAGGTCTAGAACAGCTAGGTAAATAAGTACAGTTTGGATATAATTATTAGTAAATTTCATACGACTCCATGTACACAAAAATTAAAACATCATAGAGGCCTGACTATCAAAAATTTTGTGTGTGTGTGTGTGTGGGGGGGGGGGGGGGGGTGCAGAATGAAAGGGAGGCATTGTCATTAAAGGGTCCCTGAAACATTTTTTTGACATTGTGTCACTGATTAGGCAACACAATTGTGAAATGATTCACACCATAAATAAAGCGAAGCACCATGCACTAAGGCAGCTATGGGCTTATTTCTGTCGCCTTCCTCCTTACCACTGCTGTTCCTCCTCAACTCGATCTGCTGCGGAGTGCGCGCTAGCGACGACAGCGCTTCCCGCGTCAGCCGCTCTGCCGAGTCTTCCGTAGCGACATAGCGCCCCGATATCCTCACTGAGGTCGCCCGCCTCGGCAGTGCTAGCCTCTGTTATAAAGCGCCGGCGACTCGTGTGTATGCCGCCAGATGCCGCGACGATACCGTTGGCTGAAACGAAGGAGTACGTTGTAGAAGCACGTTGTTCGCAGCTAGGTTTTGAAAGTGTGACTGGTTTGGGGCCAATCAGCGACCTCCCATTCGTAGTTCGATTGGCGGGGGCATTTGAAAACGCATTTTGGCGAGCCGCTGCGACCTATTGCGATACGCATGTTCAAAACCTTATTATAAATTACACACTTTACGCACAGCGCTGAAATCTGTCCTGTAATGGTCCTAATGACCCGCTCTACCGGATCACCATGTTTGCACAAGATCGTCAAAACCGTTTCAGGGTCCCTTTAACAGATTGAGAGTTTCACTCATGAAACCATTGACTTCATTAAATTTGTGATTCTTCATTATCTTTCCTCCATTGTGTCCATGTTTCCCTTTGTTTTTAACATTCGGTTCCTCGCTTTCAGGGCACATGATGCTGCAGCTGCACGATGTAGTCCGTGAGCTGCAGTCCTGGAAGGAAGGCAAGGGTCTCGTGTTTTATGGTGGTAATGGCATCTTCTGTTCTGGTGGCGACCTCGACATGATGAAGGCACTGAACACACCCGAGTTGGGGGCCCAGATGGCAACCATCATGCATTCAGCTCTGATGGGTCTCCGTGACCTGCCTCTCATCAGTGTAGCTCTGATCCAGGGCAGGGCCTTGGGTATGTCTAGAAACGTTTAACGTGCCACTTGATTCACTTCCAACACCTTCAGGAATTTGCAAATACTGCATAGGAATTTTCAAATACTGCAAGGAATTTTCAAATACTGCATAAGCATAACTTGCAATTGCATTGCCTAACAACTTATAGCAACACTAGCATGTGCAAGCAAACGTTGGTGTGAACTGCCGCTGATAGTATATGAGCATTTATAGTAGGCCAGAAGACTTGTCACCATCAATTACTCTTTCAAGATTTAGAGGGCAGTGTGTACCCTAATAAAAGCTTTTGCACATGGTAAGGTTATTTGTGGCAACTATACTTTCCACTTAAGGAACTAAGGTAGGCCAATTACTTACTGGCTTTATGGGACATAGTTTTATCATTGAAGTTTGATGCAGTTTGATGTTTGTCTTCTGTGGATTCTTGCCTTGTCTCATCCTTCTACATGCTAGTGAAACAAGGGGACGATACAGGGTTTTTCTGGTGGGGTTCTTAGCTTATGAAAAGTCTGATAGGCAGAGTATGGGGCATCAATACCCAAAGTCACCCATGTATTATTCTCCAGAACTTCTATTATTTTCCAGCTATTATTATCCATGTGGCAACTGGACATGATTTATCTGATCATGCCTAGTTGCTACCTTCTAAAGTTTATTTCTGACATGATAGGTCCTCTTTTTGGAGGTATCGCAGTCAAAAATTTTTGTGGGCATTGGGGGCTTAGGTCAAGGCACCCAAAGCTCCCCCTGGATCCAAAACTGTGATATATATGACCACGATCCAACCTGTACTGACCACAAATGCAATCCTATGTGAAACCTCTGTTTCCATGTTCTTGCCACTTCATTCTTGTGCTACTTTCAGCGTTGACCCACTTGTTATAGTTAAACTAATGCAAGGGGGCTACTAAGGTCTTATAGAACAGATGGCTGCCCAGATTTTGTGAATAATTGTGTCTGGCCTATCTATGACTCGGCGGAATGAAGAAGTATGCAGTGTCTGGAAAGGCGATATGCCTTAGTTATTGCCTGATAAAAGTGGATGTTGACAGTCCTTTCCAGTGTCCTTTTCGTTTTGTTGTCATTTTCTTTCTCTTTCTGAATTTTTCTTTTTCTTTGAGAGCACTGCAAATGTATCAGGTGGCACGAAATAGCACTTTTTACTGTTAGTTCTACCCTTAAACTGACACTCAGTCTATGAAATGTTGCATGAGTGGTCTGGCATAAAATGATGCTAAGGCAAATTATCCATACCTTCCAGGAATTCATTGCTTCTTTAATATGCCAATGGCAAAAAAGAAAAAGACGAGGAAAAATGCAGTGCAAATCAGATTCCAGAGACCATGCTGGCTTTTTAACATTAGCTTGCAGGTTTGCTACCACATGGGTGCACATTATACATTCGTTACAACAGGATTTGTATACTTTTTTATTATCTTTACTTTGGTTGTTTCTGTGTTTTCCATTGTTTTCTATCTTCCTCATTCATTAGCATAGTGTAGTGAAACGTGAAGATGCCCTTCAAGCTGACTTCTCTTACTTTCATCATTGAGTCATTCACCTATAACTGAACCTCGATATAACAAACTGACAGTTATAACAAAGTCTGCAAGGAATAGTGTTTTCATCAATAGAGTATCAATATTGAACATTTTTAACAAATCAGCAGATGTAACGAAGCCATTTTCATGTCAGGTCAGGTGGACTTTGTTATAGCAAGGTTTGAGTGTGCATTTATGTGTGCATGACTTATTCCATGAATAACCAGGCTCTCCCCTTCACATTTAGTTATTTTGCACTTAATCAAATGTCCTTGCAAGAAGCGCATACTGGCCCTGCATTTGCAGCACACTCTGCGGAAGCTCATGCACTGCGCTCAAACTGTGGGTCGGGAAAATCACGGGGTTTAAACTCTGTGGTATCACTATGATCTCGCCTTCTTAAAGGAGCACTGACACAAACATTCTTTCGTCTTGCTTTTTCGGTTGCAAAAAGTCGCTAGTGACCCACTCAGCATGTGTCGTAACCTTCTTTTGCTGCAGTACATGACTGTCATTTAATTAGAAGCGTTTTTATGGCAACCAGTTCCAGTTTTGTTTTTAGAAAGCGCCAAGCAAGGTTGATTTGTTTGTAAACACAACTGGCCACACGACCCAACAAAGCTTAGCGTGGCATGCTCCTGTGCATGTGTTTCACTTTCTGACGGACAATAGAAGGTGGGGAGACAACAAAGGAACGCAGGAACAGGGATCCCCTCTTCTGAGGCCCCTAAGAGTAAAGCTCCCTGACAGGGAGAGCGAACAACTGCAGTAGAGAACATGTGTCGAGCAAACAACATGCATATGCAGCAGAAGGAGCAGCAGCCCAAGCATACTGGTTGTGGATGGTCTTTGCTTGTTTCCAGTACAACCTTTTAGCTGTTGATTCCGCGAGGTACTCCGTAGTCAGCTCGGTTGCACTACACACTTCTGCTACACGGCACGATTGTGCTACACATTTCGCAGGTGACATGTGTATCCTGAAAAATTTATCTTTCGAGTTATCTAGCAGTCATAATTTTGTGTCACTGCTTCTCTGAAGTTAACTGTGCCAACCTTCGTACTATGTTGGTTTAAATGTGAATGTAAGGTACCAGGCAACTTAAATTCAAAATTTTAACCACTGTGCAGGCTGCAGCATCATAATGAAACTCTGACGTTCTGTTTTTCATTGGTCCAATTAGTCTGCAATCTCACGATAAGAGTTCCATTTTCTTCCAAAAATTAGAAAATCATGGGGCTAGAAAGCTCACAAACATTTTTGCTTTTTATTTTATGGATTTGCTACAAGACAAATGCATTAAAATTTTAGGAGCACATCAACTGAATGCATACTGAGCTGTGTGATGCAGACAGAGCAATGAGTTATGAGCAGTCTTGTTAGCGAACTTATTCATTTTTATTCATTATCCAGTGGGTGCTGTCTTCCTTCTCCTCGGCCTCCTTATCATTCAAATCTCTTACTTGCCTTCACTCTTTCACGCTGGCTGATGTCAGAAAAGGTTTGAGCATAGGTCATTACCTTTTAAAAAAGCAGGTAAGCTTTCCATTGCAAAATTCAAGGTTTGTTAAATGATAGTAAAGTCTAAACAATGAAACCATGAACTGGATTTTACAATAAAGGTTTATGCACTACAAACCCGAATGGGTAATCCGAGGCTAGAAAAAGGTGAGTGGTGAATGCTGCAACAGCAAGAAAAAGAATGGATGCTCACTAAAGCATGAATTCGGCCAATTTCTTTTCATGAAAACGTAAAAGTGCTGTTTTAAAGCTTATATCACCAAACTCATTTAAAATTTCATATTTGGTGCCCTCACATTGTGAAGCTGGCTTAGGGCATACTATCAGATCCTGATATTTATGTGATAAGAATGTTGATTGGGAACAGTTAGCTTCACCTAGTTTGTAGCTGTCTAACAGCAAAGAGCATTATTAATAAGCAATAATTTCCTCTTCCCCTTAAATATAATCACTGACCTTAAAAGTCCATAAAATCCCACGATGACATGGAAGTAGTTTTGTTATATCCGAAAATTCGTTATAAGTGAATATTTCAGCAATGTAATAATAACAGCTCTATTGTTCATTTATGTCACCTGTGACAGCCATTTTGAAATATTGCCGTGTTGTTTTCGTGTGATCAAGAAACACTTGCAGCTCAAGGTAGAACACTTCGGCAAATGTTAGCTTTGTGTCTTTATTTCGCTGCAAATGTTGTGTTTCGTTATATTTCAGGTGGGGGAGCTGAGCTGACAACAGCCTGTGATTTTCGTGTAATGGTACATGGAGCCGAAATTCAGTTCGTGCAGGTGGGTTTTGTTCAGCACATGGGGCATGTAACAAGGCCTACAGCTGGTGACAGCACGTGATTGTAACAATAAATATTGCACTGCTCATCTCCAAAAGAGCCTTTATAGGTTCTCCTACCAGCTGCCATAGTAGTGCTTGCTTGTGTAAATCTTAACCCCTCGCTTCAGAAAAAAAAAAAACTTGAAAAAGAAAAATTATTGGGGGACTTCATGCATACGGGGGAGTTTGGTGATAAGTGAAGCTTCCTGTGATGTCCACTGAGATGTCTTTGCTTCCTGTATACCTTGATGCTCCTTGCATAGTGCATGCTATGACAGTGTTCTTTTTCCTCGGTTTGAAATTTTGCTCTCTTCCCTAGCAGTCATGGGGACGCCACGGCCCCTTGCCCCCCCCCCCCCCCTCTGTGCACGCCTATGATCATTATGTCCAGTTTTAACTGCAGCCACTGTCAGGGCTACATTCAGTGGTTGATGGGACTGCCTACCGCCGTCATACGATGTTCGAAGGGAGAGTTATTTAGGATGGGAACACAAGCGGTCCCATCGAACTGACAAGGCTGTTTGTGCATTCGAGGCGGCACTTTATACATGGAAGACACACATACTTTAACAAAGCATTCAAAGACTGATGAAGTGAGCACGAAGGGACGAAGCGTCCCTTACTGCCACAGACGACAGAACACAGTCAAACAGTCTAGGTCAACTCAGGCAAGATGGGCAACTGGAAGGAGCCGAGGTAATGTTGCCTGGCGATGAGCAATGAAGAGGGCGCCGGAGAGATGAGCGATACCTTGTGTGTCACTGCAGAGGTCACTGAATCCTTGGAGAAGGAGACGTTAAGGGGAGAGCACACTGACGGCTATGTGAAACCCAAAGCTTCAACTCATGGACCGCTCGTAGGGCTTCGATGCTCAGTCCTGGGCACCCGACTGTGCCGAATGGTGAAGTTCGTCTGCCCCTTCTTCTTGCTTTCTTCGCTTCTCTGCCCCACACTTGCATTTGCGCATGTTTTCGCACGCGTCATGTTCTCCTCTAGCGTGTCGACCACACGTACACCCTTTTGCACGCACATCACAACCGCCGTTTATCGATTTCCTGTTTTTTATCTCAATAGAAAGTGCATCATTTTAAGTGTACTAGCTTGCAGTGGTTTCACTGGAAAGTTGGCTGAAATTTTTAAAACGAAATTTTTTTATCTTCGTGTTCACCCGTTCTGCACGTGTAGGGACGACGGCAATACTGGTTGCTGGATTATTCCAATGTTAATTTAAAAATGAAAGTTACTTTCCATCGTGCAAGAACACTACTATAGATGTGTGTCATGTACAGTTGTAAGTAATAAATCTTTGTCTTTGAGTAGAACAATTAAACCTGGGTGGGTATTTCTTGGTTTTTCATTACGTTTGGAGATTGACACTCATCACCGAGGATGGCGCCACCGGTCATATTTTCACGAACTTCAGGGCCAAGTTAAAAATATTATCCCTTTTCTATGGTCTATAAGAATGCCTGTTTCCGTCAATGTAGCAATCTCATTTTCACCGCAACCGAAAAAAATTTTCTAAGAGGTAGACAGTCCTTTTAACTATAGCCACCCACGAGGTCTAGGTGGAACAGTAGCGGTGGCTGCAGTTACAGTACTACCAGACACTGCCAAGTATGAAACAAAGTATGGAAAGCAAGTGAAACACTAGTTTCTGGCTTGCAGGTACGCATGGGTCTTGTCCCAGGCTGGGGAGGTACCACAAGGTTGGTGAGGCTTCTGGGCGCCCACGAGGCACTCGAGCTTCTTGCGTCTGGCCGTAAAGTCGGAGCCGAGGAGGCCTTTGAGCTTGGGCTTGTGGATTACATTCTGCAGAACTACGAGAGTCCCTTGGCCGAAACTAGAAATTGGCTTGGACAGTACATCGCTGGTGATCCTCACGTCATACGGGTATGTTCCTTAGTATAGTCAGTTCAGTTGAAGCCTAACAGCATAGCAGTCTGTACCGGTACAGTGTCGGTATCATTTGTACCAGTACAATCTGTATCAATCACTATAGTATTAAGTATAGCGTTAGTGTAGTACCAGTACTGCTGCTCTTTGGCCATGCATGGCCCTTGCACCAGAAAAAGCCACATATCATCACTGTAGTATAATTTTCTTTTGAAGGGGCACTGACACGAAAATTTTCGTCTGCTGTTTTTTTGCTGCAATACGTAGCTGGGGACCTGTTAGCCATGACACGGCACATCAATTGCTCCAGCGCCGGTCAGATAATTATTTACGGCCTGTTTATTACCCGCTAGTTTCAGTTTTGGTTTGGGAGAGCTCAAAAAACGACAAGGCACCCGGTGCAACTGGCGCCATCTAGTGCTCGCAATGGAGTAAACGAGTTCGACCACGTGAGCACACATAACTGTGACGCACTTCCGCACAACAACCGCCGCGTGCTCGTTTTCTTTCGCCTGTCGCACGTCCTGCGCGTTGTTGTCGCTGTTGCTGTCATCGTTGTTGGGTGGCAACTATTTTCTTGAGGTCTGGCGTCGCCGCCAGTCTACTACCGCAGCCTCAGCGAATAAGCAATGGCGGCTATGACGTCATCATTGCTAGCTGCACTCTCGGAGCTCGGCTGCCGCGGTGACGTCGCAGAAGTTGGGGGTCCCCTTCAGGTCACCTTTGCTGTTGTCGATGTTGCGATGTACGGCGTCTAGCGCTCGATTGCACATGCGAACTTCAGTATTCATTTAAATTACCTTCGGAGCTGTGTTCGTCCTTATGATTTGGTAGATGACATGTGCATGTCCACGAAAATCGATCCCGCAGGCTATCTTAGCAGCGAAATTTCGGTGTCAGTGCCCCTTTAATTTCAATGTTTATTTAACGCAAGATGTAGGTTCACAAAAAAATAACACTTTTGGGATCCAACAAATTTGCTAAAGGGTGCCTACCGGTTACTATCAGGGAATCAACATACTAGTGATCATTACAGTAGCCTGAATCCGCAAAGTGGTCTGTGTGCTTTACTTATAGGCTTTTGTTTTATGGTGTCTCTAGTGCAGTGGCATGGTGTGTTCTGTGGTAAGCAGTCCTATATGCATCAAACGTACGCAATGCCCCTAGTGCTTTGAAAGGAGAAAATCAAACAGTTGATGCATTAGATAGTTAAATGGTATTCAGTCTACAGGGAAACTTCTTTATCAGATTAATGAACTCATTTTAATTGTAACTATACTTGATTAGTGCTCATATTTACACAGTGTCACTGGGAATCAGGGTGGACTTACAGTTTTCATTTATTTTTAAAGATTAATCAGTGCATTAAGTAACAAGCTCTTCATCATAAAAATGAGTTGGTCAATCAAAATTATACGAGGTGAGGAGGTGCAAAACACAGCAGCATTTATTAATGCTTTAGCTGATGATGATGTATCAGCTGATGTTATGAGAGTGTAATTGCCGCTGCTTTAACACATTGTGCAGTTAGTTATTTTGGTCAGCTTGTCTGCAAGCACCCTACACCTGTCAAGGCGAACTGGGAATTTAAATGCAAATGGCTAAAGTAGCAGCAGCAAATGGCACAAAGCTCGACCGTATACAAATGCTACTATTATTGCATGTAATGAAGCGCACGCAACTTTGCTCTTGGTGTAATATTTAGGCTGTGGCATAATTCTGAACATGTCTCCCTTGATGGCAGGAATGCTTGTCAAACACAAAAGAAGTGTTTGTAGCTAGGGTTAGCAAGTGTTGCAAGACGCTGCTAGTGTAACCACCCAGTGTAACCTAATATTTCATGCATATATACTTGAATACAAGGTGCGATGAAACTCTTTACTGAATGCCAAGAATAGAGCATAACGAAAGGGAAGGGGTCAAGGGCTCGTTCTTTATTTGTTAGAAACAAGTTAATGAGCAAACAGACAATGAAGCCTAGGAAAGCATAGGGGAAGTTACTTGTGGTATTTTAATTGTGGAGAAAGTAGAAAGGAATTAAAGTGGACGAAAAGACAAACCTGCCTTCGGTGGGACCCGAACCCACGACCTTCGGATGTCGCGTCCGATGCTCCACCAACTGAGCTACGAAGGCGGCCGTCCCCCCGTCCACTTTATTGTGTATTTATGTACATATTATCCTGGGAGTGTTAGGCAGCGCCACTCATGGCCAAGGCGGCGTGCGTGGAACGCACTTTCTTGCCAGGAGGCGTCACGTAGAACGTGAACTTAGCTGAGATGGCTGCTGCCCAATAAGCCCTCGCATGCTACCTAAGGCACCAAGTCTGCCGCAACGAGGCCCACGCTATGAAATAACGAAAGGGAAGGGGTCAAGGGCTCGTTCTTTATTTGTTAGAAACAAGTTAATGAGCAAACAGACAATGAAGCCTAGGAAAGCATAGGGGAAGTTACTTGTGGTATTTTAATTGTGGAGAAAGTAGAAAGGAATTAAAGTGGACGAAAAGACAAACCTGCCTTCGGTGGGACCCGAACCCACGACCTTCGGATGTCGCGTCCGATGCTCCACCAACTGAGCTACGAAGGCGGCCGTCCCCCCGTCCACTTTATTGTGTATTTATGTACATATTATCCTGGGAGTGTTAGGCAGCGCCACTCATGGCCAAGGCGGCGTGCGTGGAACGCACTTTCTTGCCAGGAGGCGTCACGTAGAACGTGAACTTAGCTGAGATGGCTGCTGCCCAATAAGCCCTCGCATGCTACCTAAGGCACCAAGTCTGCCGCAACGAGGCCCACGCTATGAAATAACGAAAGGTTAACTTGTTTCTTTGTTCATTAACTTGTTTCTAACAAATAAAGAACGAGCCCTTGACCCCTTCCCTTTCGTTATTTCATAGCGTGGGCCTCGTTGCGGCAGACTTGGTGCCTTAGGTAGCATGCGAGGGCTTATTGGGCAGCAGCCATCTCAGCTAAGTTCACGTTCTACGTGACGCCTCCTGGCAAGAAAGTGCGTTCCACGCACGCCGCCTTGGCCATGAGTGGCGCTGCCTAACACTCCCAGGATAATATGTACATAAATACACAATAAAGTGGACGGGGGGACGGCCGCCTTCGTAGCTCAGTTGGTGGAGCATCGGACGCGACATCCGAAGGTCGTGGGTTCGGGTCCCACCGAAGGCAGGTTTGTCTTTTCGTCCACTTTAATTCCTTTCTACTTTCTCCACAATTAAAATACCACAAGTAACTTCCCCTATGCTTTCCTAGGCTTCATTGTCTGTTTGCTCATTAAGAATAGAGCATGTAGTTTAAAGCTACAGCTAGATAATTATACCCTGTGATAAGGTTAGTATATTAATATTTGCATGTGTGGTTGGCGTATGGTGCAGAACACAAGCAACTGAGGATCTTAGAGAGGCATTTTTTCTGTGATGTACTTGATAGGAAGCTTTAGTTACAACACCTGCATTTCAACAGCTGTACTAAAGAAATATACATATCTCAGAGTTATCGACACATTGCATGGCACCATCCAGCTATGACGTTTTTCCTAATAAAGGACCCTGCACACGTCCATGCTAAAAGCATTCAAGAATTATCACATACATCAAGACACAGCCTGCGTCGAGTGATAAGACATTGTACAGTTTTAGCCAGTGAAAATCCAGTCATACCGATAAAGAAAAACAAGTGCCTGTGTCAGTATTTAGCAATCACCATAGTATTGCCGCTAGGCTACTATGTCATTGCCTTGTTGTTGACTCTGTGTCATGGTCATTGACAGACTCTGAAGGAAACTGTTGTGAAGGCAAGAGAGCTCTCCACGGTCGACAGCCTACGGGAAGAGTTGAGACTCTTCTCCACTGTGTGGAGTGGGCCGGCCAACCAGGAAGCTCTGAAGAGAAAGATTAGGCACTGACGCGTACTTCGCATTTGCCTGTACCTAGCTCTTTCACGAATAATTTTACAATAAAAAGGGAGCATATCGATTAAGCTGAATACTGGCTGGAGTTTTCCTAGACCACAGATCCAAGTCTACTATGTTAACCGGCACTGTGTGTTTCTGTTAATGTCACAAGATGTATACATTTTACATGCAGTATAGTAAGAACGGATTAAAATATGGGCTGCCTTACTTGGCAGAAGGCTTTTCTTCTTAATGAAACAAGCTTTTTAAAATAAGGACTTATGAGTTTAAATCAGCCTGTATGTTTGTTTGTTTGTTTTTGTTCTACCAGGCCTCTCAGATGTGAGAAGCGCTCGATAAAACTGTATGGTTGCTTTAATAGGTGTGCATGTGAAGGGGCAAGGCAGGATTGAGGAACTGGTTTTTGTTGAACGATTGTGATCCAGTGCTCTTTAAGTAAGGAGACATCCAGAGCATGCTCTAATAAAGAACACACCTAAGTTGTAAACCCCAAGTGATGTCCTCTGACCACAGAGGTACTACTTGGAATGAATTCGCATGCCATAGCTCGTTATGAACAACAACCACAGTATTTCCATGGTAGTATATGCATCATAAGAGACAGCTGCTAGAATCAAAGAGAATACTGAATGGCCTCATGGAACTACCCCATTCTGGGAAAAGCAGCTTCAGTATTTCATTTAGACCTGACAGCATTGGTAAAGTGCAGAACATGTAGACAATATAGTCAAACGATTTTCTAGTTCAGTAAAGTCATTTACAGCAGCATTGCCTACAAAAATGACAAATTTGTGATCTTAAACATTTTTCCTTTTGCACTGCAGTACCAGACAATACGTAGATAAGATGGGAGGGATACCTTAATTAAGCAACAAATACATTGAACCAAAAGTACACAATATAGAGTATGCAGATGAAGTATTGCAATAAGACACACTACAGATACAAGCCAAGCTTTGGCCCCTTGGTGATGCATTGGCTCAAGGCTGAAGCCCCTCTCATCGTCTCATTGTCGATCACATATATGCATGACCAACAGTGTGGTACTTAAGTGTCAGTCATATCTATATAATTGTCACATGATAGTAGTTCTTGACACAAATTAATGTACAGAAGGAGATTGATCATGTGATGGACAAACACACGTGTCATTTGGGCATATGCTACAACTTGCATTTGATCATGAATGTTGTAAGATCATGATATTCTGCCGTTGATGCAGCAACATGTAGTAAAAACATGATGTGGCTTCATGATAAAAATAATTTTCTTTCATTCCGACGTGCATGTTCTATCTCGCCCGTCTTTCTTCGTAATGAAATAAGTCGAGTCAATAAATTATATCATTTCTCAGAATTTAACTGCCGCGTCACCGCAGCTTCAACTACATTGATTGCACTTTTCCCGTTTTTTTCGTATTATCGTGGGCAATATAATTCACATGTATAATACGTCCTCGACGCATCGCAGGCATCGTCGTCCCATACATTAAACTCCCTCCCTCTGTCCTATTTTCTTCTTCTTCCTCATTTTTCTTCCCCACCCTCTCTAACGTGATTCACAAGAGTTCCGAACCTGGCGCTGCCGTCGCAGCAGCAGACGCATCGCGCGTTTTGGGTGGCGTGAATGTTACGGTCACCTTATTTGACGGCACATCTTTTCTCTCTATCTTGCGAGTCCAGCTTTGCCGGCTGTAACCAGCTGTAGAGCATCTGCACGCGTCGCATGTGTCACGACATACAAATCGCGCTAGCTGTCCGCGCGGGCTTCTTTCCTGGAGGCTGCGCGCGCGCCGGCAGGTAGAATTTCGGGCCGCCGTAGCTGCGGCAACGGCATGTCTCTCGTCAGCGAAGAGTTCCGTGCTAAACTGAAGACGCTCAAGTCCAACGGTAGAGTCGAGCTCGTCCAGGATGTTGCCACGGGCATCGCACGCCTCAATATCAACGACCCGGCGAAACGCAACTGCCTCTCCGGTGAGTCGACGTTACATGAAAATTTCGCAAGCTTGGGTGTTCGCGACGAACCCGAAACCGGCGCGGTTATGCCCGTGGTGCTCTTTGCTCGTTTATTTGGCGCTGTAATATGGTCGAGGTCATGCATGAACCCCTGAAAAAGGAGTACGTACGTAATGAAACGAAAGATTTCCGACGAGCACGTGTTGAAAGGAGATGGTAGGAATACATTAGATTTTACTTCCTTGTTCCTTGACGTTCACGTAGCTTTCCTGGAGTAATCCGACGTCTATTCCGACCTTCCTTGATCCGCAGAGCGTTGACGTTGCGTGTACGATGCTCCTTTAATCTTGTATTTGTTTACGGTAAAAACTGTACGCTTGTCAGTCCTACGATCGAAAGCCGGTGGATATGAAGCTGCAACGCCTTCAAATATCTCATGGATTCGAAGTAGAGCGGCCTTTCGTGGTTTGTATTATATTTGGCACGTGGTCTCTGTTTTTTTTTTTTTTTCGCGGCGGGTCGCATTGTCACTTCCTTGTGAGGTGAAGTGCAGGCCGCGCGCTTATCTTGTATGCTAATGCTGCAGTTCCGACGCGAATGTTTGCATTCCAAAGATAACACCGGAACGCATCAAAGCGGGCGCAGTTCACCGCAGTCTGGTCAGTCACCTGTCAGTTTTTATCGTCGACCGACGACTGTTCTCGCCGCTATCGCCTTATATCTGTGATTTGCTTTTTTTTTTTTCTTGGCATAGCTTCAACCCAATAAACAGTTCGACTGCCAACGGATTGACTCTTGCGTCAATTACCTTCACGACGAGATCCATGTGCGCAGAGCATGCAACTACAAGCATTTTGTCTCGTTTAAGAAACGCCGCATTGAAGACCTGCAGGAATTTTGACCACACGGGGTTCCTAGTAACGGGCACTGGAATGCAGTACATGGGCCTCTAGCATTTTTGCTTCTGTGTACATATGGGACACTTTATCGCAGTCCATCCTGTTCGATTCCTTTGTCAAATTTCTCAATCGTAGTCGGCTCCCTTGCGCAGCCTGAGCGAAGGAGCCAAATTTTAAGTGCCCCGTATGTGATAACGGTATTCAGCGTTGCCACATGGGTGCATTTTCTATCCGAACTCCATCGGAGTTATAAAGGGTTTCTAGATCGCTGTTTGTCACCAACGCAATAATTTGTGACAGGCTTTCTTTCTTTGGCAGGAGAGATGATGTTGGAGTTGGAAAGCGCCGTCGAAACGTTGGAGCAGTGGTCCCACATCAAGGCAGTGCTCCTATGCGGGGAAGGCCCGTTCTTTTGTTCTGGTGCAAATCTGACGTCCATGAAAGGCATTTCCGCCCCCGACGAGGGACGGCAGATGTCGGCTCTCATGCAGAGCACTCTGACGAGGTGACCTCAATTTTAGAGTCAGACGTGCCTTTACGCCACTTCCCACAGCTGCATTTGCTGCGTTAATAAGCCGAAAACGCCGGACGTCCTGTATTTCGTGGCAGTTCGAGCCAATGCATCTTGAAGGAAGGAAATAGTAAAGAGGGAAAGGGCAGGGAGGTTAACCGCTGTAGGACAACCGGTATGCTACTCTGCACAAGGGGATGGGGATGAGGGAGATTGAAAGTTAAATAAAATGCATCTTGAGAAGCATACATTGAGACATAAGGCACATAGTTGTGTTTGTCTTGACTGTGTCAGGATTTTATTTGTGAAGTCACTGAACAAGTACTCAAGGTTTATGGTGCTAGCTTCGCTAAGGGCGCGTGTGTCATTCACCTTTGAAACATCAACTCAAGCGCCATTCGTTTGATGACTTCTCGTCCTATATCTTCCCGTAAACATCTCTCTTGGATCGATATTTTATTTGTCTTGTCAAGGGAACCTTCATGCATCTTCTTCAATTTGTTGTATGTATCTCTAGACTCCAACTGTGTCAAAATCACCTGCTGTGATGACTTAGCAGCACAGCGAAGCACGATTATGTGGGTTTGGCTTCCAGCACATGGATACTGCATTACGATAGGGGTGAAACACTGATATGTCCACGTATTTAGCTTTAAATGCACGATGAAGGAGTCCAAGAGGTGGTCAGGATTAACACACACGCTAGCCTACAACAGTGAGCGCCATAATCATGTCATATCGTATGTTTGTGATATGCCTCCAACCCCACAGCTTAGAGGAATTACAGTATTCATACCTTATGAGCCTGCGTGTGACAGACGCTTTTTCATTTATTTCTTTGTCTACATTTCATTGAAACTGGTAATTAGAAACGTAGGCATTCCTTCATTTTCTTTTTTTTTATTTATTTAATGGAATCATTATGGTCACATGACTTAACCCTGATTCTTGTAGCTGTGTGCTCATGAACTAAAAAAAAAAAAAGCAGCAGATAGTGCTTATTACATTTCACCTACATTGTCATAAAGCATTTCGTAGGGAGAGGGGGTCGCAGCTTAGCGCAGTTAGCAATGGACAGCAAGATAAAGGATGTTTCAAAGAAAAACAATAACCCCCGAGTGAGTTATACTGAATATAAAAAAAAAAACACCAGTTAATTAGAGTCCTAAACATATCAGTTCGCAGAGTCACTTTCTGTGTTTGGTGCTCAGTTCAAAAATAATTACACTGTGTAGTAGCCATTTCATTAAATGAAGCAAAACACCACACCAGCAAATTTCCAGCTGCACAAGGCACTGAACAACTGTCGTATATTTTTCCTCCCATCAATGAAGCCCGTTTATACTTGTGTCATTCCATGCCAAGTGTCCCTACTTTTACCGTAAAATACCTGTAATATTTTTTATTTTTAAGATTGTAGGTGCTTTGTTATGACATGAACCATCATGTGACATATGATTCTTATACATAACAAAAGACGTTTTCATTGGCTCAAAACACTACCATAAATTTCCCACAATTCACAAGAGTATATATAGGCCATGTTTGATAAAAAGGCATTGCCAAATCTTACATTTTCTGACTGAAGAAGTATATTATTCTTGTTCAGAAAAATTAGAGATCCATTGCATCTGAACTTGCATTAACTGATTAACCTTTCCTCTTGTCATCTTTTTTTTAAAGTCATAAGATAGGTTAAGATTATAATGTTCACCTTTTCTTTTTCTTTTTTTGATAAAGTGGCATTACACAAGAACATAAATTTCATATCACCTAAGTTCCCAAAATCGAGCTGGATGAATATTGCTCAGTATAATTAAGCAACAACAAATATTTGTAAATCCCATTTTCTGCTAATGTTTGGCTGCCATTTCAAATTTGAGGTGGTAGTAAAAATACAACAAGTGGTGCATTTGGTGCCGCATTGTGTTGTCTCCAAACTGAGAAATTTTTATCAAGACAAGTTGTTTGTCTTAGTGGCCTTGTTTACTTCGTGCTTTACCTTTCACACAAAGCGACTTGGTGAAAGATGTGAAATGTATACATGCGATCGTTCTTGTGCTGACAAGTATAAAATAATTTTTCACATGAAGTAGAGATGCTGCAAACTTTTCATGTAAAATAAAGATTTCGTATGAATTTAAACCATTTCTGCAAGCTTTCCTGACATTTATAATGGCTTATTTAAAAAATGCGTAAATAGCTAATAATTGATTCATGTAGAGAAGGCAACTGATTCATGCAGAAAAGGCATCTTCGAAAGTAAATTTTTGCCAGCACTGTTTACAATGCATACATTTGCACATTGCCTAAACCCAGGTGCTTGATTAGTGTTAGCATGATGAAAGAGAAAGTTGATTGGATTTAGCAGATGAAAAAAACAAGTTTCAGATAACTAACCTAAATTCTTTCAGACACCCTGCAATACATTAGCTATCACAAGCTAAACAAAAATGTACTGCTAAGCATGGGCAAGAAAAATTATTATGCTTTAATTATTACAATTATTATCAATTATTGCAATTATTACAAATTATTACACAAACAATTGAACCTTGAAGAACGGTCAAATAGATATAACTGTGCTGATGCATGGGTTAGCTTCAGCGCACTACACAGGTGTCAACTTTGCCTGAATACCCATGTATTTACTTCACCACATTGTGTAAATGTTATGCAGCAAAGTGTACATGTGGGGACAAGCCATTTGTTGTCATGGGACCACAGCACGTTTTGTCCCTGATTACAAACTTCAAATACTTTGAATAGTGAAAGTTCAGTACAAATTGAATTGAATAGCAAATGCTCTTTGAAAGTTCAAATATGCACGCACCCCTTGTAAAAAAGGGATTTAATTAGAGAAGTATCTGGAATAACGGCGAATATTTACAGCAGAATGTATTGCAATTACCCGTTATCTCAAAATTGGTGTCGGTGTCAAACCTGGTTCCAAATGGATGCACCTTGTCATATTGCTGGATTCATTTCTTAGGGTATATTATGTGTACACTATAACAGTGACTTTAATTGGCAATAAGATATACTCCATTAGTTATTGAGTTTTATTTACACTGTAAATAATGTCTGCCTGTTCAAGGAATCTGGCTTAGTCATTAAATTTGGGCTTTATACCATTGGGGTACTTCTTAGCTTTGTTAATGAAGTAAAACAGCCTGTGTAGTTGCTGTCTCATTTGTGTGAATGTTACAGCAGCGCCACATCCACTTCTTATCGTGTTATTGCCATCAGGTTCAGCAACCTGCCTATGATCACCGCCGTTCTAGTCGAAGGCCGCGCACTCGGCGGAGGGGCCGAGCTGACCACGGCAGCAGACTTCCGTATAATGGCACCTAACTCTGAGGTCCAGTTCGTCCACGTGCGGATGGGGATCACTTCTGCGTGGGGTGGCATGACTCGGCTGGCACAGATTGTTGGTAAGTATTAAATTCTCCCTTCATTTTTCCTGGATTCTTCTCAGTCTTTATTGTACGTTAGGTCGGTAGTTAATCCCAGTCATCACCAACCAAAAGCAGACATTGATGTGAAGGTGAAATTCATCCAGAAACAGTCTGGTTTGGGCTGGTTTTTATGTGCCGTTGCTTTCCAAGTTAAAAAAAAAAAGCTTTTCAAGTTATGGCTACCTGTTTGTGTTGCTCTATAGAGCCCCTTTCTTTGGTCTGCTGTACAATATGTCAAAACAAAGCATTTTTTAGTGTTCTTCAGTTCAGCTGTTGAATAACTTCATGGATTGATGGTTGCAAAAACTTTACACTCAGGTCCATTACGTCGTGCTAGTTTTCTAGCCCATTATTCATGTATAACTTCATGAATAATTAGTTAGAGGTGGTAAAAAGAATTGTTCCAGTTACTCTTATCACTGACCTGGCTGATCGTCTTATCATAGGATCCACTTTCTTTGCATCATGTTCCATTGAGATGCGAATTTTAACATAATATCGATACATCTGTTAGAGTAAACACTTTATTCCAAGGTGCTTGACACCCTATTGCTAGAAAAGCAAATGGGCTGGCTTACACATTTCCTAATGAGACCTCATTATAACACAATTCCGTACATTTGAACCTTGATGTAAAGGACACAGACGTAACAAACTCTCGCTCCTAATGAAGTAAATGAAGGTTAGTGCTTCCATTAATACAAACATATGTTTACACAAATATATATTTATACATTCATCATCTCCATCAGCCTATTTTAAGTTCACTGCAGGAGAAGGGCCTTTCCCAATGATTTCCAATCCGCCCCGTCCTGGGCGAGTTTATTCCACTTTATGCCTGTGCATATCTTACTTTCATTGTCCGTCTAACCTTTTGCCTGCCTCTACTGTGTTTCCCATCACTTGGTATCCATTCTTTTGCTCGCACTGTCCAAGGGTTGTTGGTTTTTTTGCATTACATGTCCTGCCTAGGCCCACTTTTTTCGTTCATTTGACATGAGGACATAATTTATTCCTGTCTGTTCCCTGACCCATTCTGCTCGCTTCCTGTCTCTTAAAGTCACAACTCTTATTTTTCATTCCAAAGCATGTTGCATGGTCCTCAATTTCAGCTTCGGTTTCTGTGTTATCCTTCAAGTTTCTGCATTGTATGTTAGCAGTACTGGCAGAATGCAGTGGTTGTACACTCTTTCATTTATCTTGCGGCCATGATATGGGAATGACCACCATATGCACTCCAACCGTATATTCACACCAATATATATGTTTATTAATAATAATGGATATAATGAAGCTCTATTTATTTTATTTTCTTGTAAACCATTGTAACAAAGCTTGACTGTACCTTCCTATTGTGCAGTAGTTTGAGTTGTATCTGTGTACAGGGCTGGTTTGATCACTAGCTAGAATTACATGCACGCCCTTACCGTTAGCTGCAAGCATTTCACAAAAAGAAAAGGTGATATTTTGCCATCAGTAAGACATAATACATTGAACTATTTGACAAGCACAATATTTGCCGCTTTTAGCATCGCTGTCAGCCTTAGCACTATGCAGCCCATTAAAATGCTGGGGAGATGGAGTGGTTCGACACTTGTGACCGTAACGAAATTTACTGTGCATATCTGAAATGCAAAGCGTTTATTCCTGGCCCTAAAGTGGACCACGTGTGCGATGCCCAATGCACGGCGTTCGCACGCATGCTTTTTTCTTTTCTTGGTCACGTGCCCTCAGCGCACAACTACACTGGCAAAACTGTGGCTGGCGGGCACACATGTTTCACGTGCAAGCAGAAGATGAAGAAGAAGACAAAGACAGTGTGCATCCATTTGTCCGGTGCACAGCATCTCGCAAAGCTATGTGTTTGTGCATAGCTTGGCACCACGAGAGCATGTGTCCTCTCATGGTACAAACGCATAGTGTTGTATAGCAAAGGAGTGGGAAGGCACCAAGACGAGGCCACGTGTGTCATGTCAGCCACCGTCTGTGGTTTGACACGGACGTCGTTACGTTTAGCTCGGTGCGAAACATTGAGAAGCGTTCGCCGGGCCTCGCAGTGCTTTGCGAGGCGTTTCCCGAAGCCTCGGACCACAGTGAAATGCGGGTGTTCCAGAGACAAACCTGGACCAGCCAAGTGCCCATTTTGATGGTGCAGTGTCAGCTGCTTCACTAGCATTTCACCACTAGCGTGAGCTTCACTAATTTTTTTGTTCCCATTGCCATCACTGCACAGAACTGCAAAAACAAATCATGTGTTCAAATGTGCACACTGCACCAGAAGAGAACACGCATTGTAGATTTCTGCACTGATAACTGGTAACGTGTAAAATTTTGGTCAAACCTTGAGGCTGCCCTTTAGTTTGACCCGCACGTCTTCTTTGCCACAGGCCCCACTTTGACGTTAGACCTCTTTGCCTCTGGACGACCACTGCTCCCAGACGAAGCAGTGCGGACGGGCTTTGCAAGTTACGTCCTGAAGGACCAGCAGGGCACCAAAGAAGAGGCATGCAAGTGGATCAGTGAGCGGATCAAAGCTCCAGTTGAGATTGTGCGAGCGATCAAACTCGGCATGGTGGCTGCCCGAAACCTACCCCTCCACGAAGCGTTGAAACGTGAAAACGAACTTTTCGCCAGCGTGTGGGGCAGAGACGCTCACAGTGATGCCCTGAAGCAAAACATGAAGCACTGATGTTTGCTATTGTTATTGTTATAATAGTTTAATCTATCTATTGCTTTGTGCTGGGGTTTACAATGCTACTTTGTACAGGGCCGCGTGATGCATGAAGCCAGCCTTAGCACTGTGTTCATACTGGCAGTTGATGCCTTGACACAGCACATGAAGCAGTGATGTGTACTATTGTTATTGTTATCATAGTTTAAGATATTCGTCGCTTTGCTCTATGATTACCAACGCTGCTTTCTATAGGACTGCATGATGCATGAAGTCAAGCTTGGAGCTTGTTCACGCCAGTGATTTACAAACTTCATGGTACTGCCGATACAGCAAGCACCACAATGACTCACAATTAGACTGTCTTTATGGCATCGAACAGCTGTTATGCTTTGGCCCATGGTGGAAGAAATGAGCTAGAAGAGAGTTTAGAAAGTCGAGCTAATTGGTACTTGCACAGCAAGTGGCATCTCTGTTGTTTTGTTTTCTTCTGGCATGCCTTACCCTCTTCCTGATGAATAGAAGAGAGCATTTCATCATACAGCAGCCTTGGCAAGTGAACCCTCCGTGAAACCATTCCAAAGTTCGCTCTTTCTCATACAGTATTAGCCCGGCACATGACCTCTCAGAGAAAGCATACTGACCCAGCACGTACATTTGGTTGCACTGCCTCAACTTTACTGTGCATGCGTTGTGGTGTGACAGTCAGATGTTGAGCGGATGCTTTTTCTTTTCTTTTACTGCAGTCATGTTGCAGTACGCTCTCTCAGTTTTTCCTTCCTCCGTGTTCCCATCCTGCTCCTGCATCATTCATTGGTTAGGAACTTAGTGACTCTAGCAGTGAAGCTGAAAGACCATGTGGTGAGTGACGAATGCGAAGCAGTTGCTTCTTACCAAAGCAGCCATTATGGGTGTCAGTTTGCATCCACTACAGTGCCTTGAATATAACAACTGCATTGCTTTTGGGGCACCATCAGTGAATACTTCTCTTCATTTCAGCAAAGCCACACAGTTACAGCCAGAAATGCTTTCCTTAGTGATGATGATGACCTGCCTAGTATTTTGTTGTGTTTTGTGGTTTAGTAGTTCCTAAATGTCATGCTATTATTTCTTAAGCTTGTTGTAGTAGCCTTCTTAGGGTCATCACCATACACATACAGTGTTGTAAAGAAGTCCCAAGTGGTCATGCCGTGCGATTTGTGTGATGGCAACCATCCACGATTTCCTGAATATACTTTTAATGTGCTGCGACCCCTCGTATTCCTTCAAGAACGATTTATCACCTATGTAGTTTACTACTGTGTGCTCATGCCTATGCTTGCACACTTTGTAATTGGCTTTCTTTCACATTTTGGTTATTTAATGCAATGGCTTTCAAGGAAAAGCTTTTTGTAATGTGTTGTCACTTGGAGTGCTGCGAGGTGCTTGCTCACATGACTCTTCTATAGGTCCATGATCACTTTTGACTCTTCTATAGGTGTATAGGTTCTATAGTTTTTTGAAGATGACTGGTTTGTGCGAACGCCTTTGACAGTTGGACTTGTCCTACAACGTCTTTTTCATTATTCCCCTTCCTTCTCTCTCTCCCATCTTTCTATTCCCCCTTCCCATTCCCCCAGTGTAGGGTAGCCAAACGGACACCTTTCTGGTTAACCTCCCGGCCTTTCTGTTTTCTCCTTCCCTCCCTCCTCCTCTATAGGTGTATGATTACTTTGATGGTAGGTGGAGGCCTGTAAACTGGTGATACAGACGAACCTTGTTATAATGAATGCAGATATAATGAATTCTTCGTTATAGCAAACGTACATTTATAACAAATTATTGAATACAACAAAGCAACTTTCGTGCCATGTTACATTTGTTATACATATGTTGTGATCGTACTGCCATGATGCGTGCATTTTTTCATGAGACGTGTGTGAACTAAAATAACGTCTTGTAGCGAGTTGGTGATTGACTAATGCAAGTTTTACACACGCTTTGTTATTCTGATGGATATACATGGTCAGTCACAACCTAAGGATAAATAGGCTCCGCCTACAAAACTGCAGTGCACCTTTCCTTCACCTCTGTAACAGAGCCGTGTTGGCTGGTTTTTACTCGAAACTGAACTAGTTTCTTGCTGCTAATGTAAATACTAAGCGCATTAGAAAATACAAGTTTGTTGTTTTGGACTAAACTTTTTTATTTGGCTGAATATTGATGTTGGGATATTTGACAATGACGGGACGCCCCAGTTTTCCACCTAAAACCAGCAACGGAAACTCATATCTGCATGGCAAGATTCAACTGTCTTAAGCACGCAGGACTGTTAAAGTGAGCAAGCACGATTAGATGGATCATCCGTGCCTCGTTCTTTTTTTTTATATACATATAATCTATATTTATGTTTAAGTTGTAACTGAGTGCACATGCACCGCTTAGGCTGCTTGCACATGCTCACATGGAGTATGCCTGATTCATTTCCTTATGTGCATGTATTCTGCATGTGGTATATTCTTTGACGGTCTGCTTCACTTTCCTTTCTTTTGGCCATTTAATATTGCTTTGGACTTTGCTCACATTCTTGGGGGCCACATTCTCAAGGTTCATTTTTTATACGTGTGGTGTGCATTCCACATGAAAAAGAAGAACCACACGAAATGCCCTTTCTCAGAGCACTGCTTGGGAGTTTTGAAGAGGCTAACCATTATTGGCATGCAAATAAGCATTTGCTTCAACTGGGACTGCACTCAGTGAAATTGCTTAGCTCACTATAAAAGTTCGTCATACTTAAATAGCTTCGTTACATCAGAAAATTTGGCACAAATGTAAATTTGTAAATGCCTAGGCTATCCTGCATTTGATTATTATAATCGATGATTTGTTATATCTACATCCGTTATACAGCTTAGAGTGTATTTTTGAAACTGCATGTAGGTAGTATTACGATATAGTTAAACACATGACGCTGTCTTTTTGACACAACTGTGATAACCAGCGCTCCTTTCTGTGGGCTGAGCTCTATATCTTGTTAGCGGATTAGCAACAACAAACTGTGTGGAGTTTGTTGTTATTAATCTATCTGTGTGTACTTGCCATTGTGGCTGAATGACTATATCTTAAACAACTGAACAGGAGTTAACAATTACATTCTTGGCAACAGTTATTGCATAACTGATAGGAATGGTTTTGCGTGCTTTTAGGTATATTTATTGAAGTAAGTCAGAGTGGTCATAACCGATTAAGTATCTTTGATTACATTGTATCGCATAACCAGAGTAGTAGTTATTGCTTATAAATGCTGAACAGCTGTTACCTGAATCTCTCAGTAATCTCATGCACACTTGGTTACCATGTGTTGGTTGGCATGTGTTTCTGGTTTTGCCTACTTTCAATAGAATGCATATATTCCTGTTTCTGTTGTGAGGTATGAAATATGCAGTTATGATGACTCTTTCTGAGTGCTCTATCGTTTAGCAACGGTTTTATGAATAGTATTTATAAATGCTCTGGTTGGCCTTGTTATGTGGGCATAAAGAGGCTGTGTTGGCAGGCCATTCTGTGATGAATGAACTGTATAATGGGTACAAATTCATTGAAACATAGTTGTGATCGGTTTGGTTTTGTACGAGTGTGTCAAAAACAGTGTCCCTTATTGCTGCATTTTATAGGGCGTGTGTCACGAAATGAAGCCACAGAAGCAGTTGTACAACCTTTCTCATGCTAGCAGTAGTACACTAGTATTGCCTACCTGTTAAATAGAAAATGTTCAATTGCCTAACCTGACTATTTCCCTATTTCTACATTTGGCTAGTCAGTACTGCTGAAACCAATTGAAAATTGGCAAAACACCAAGCAGTATATCTGGGATTTGAGTGATCTTTCATGGTTGCCTAGTGGCTCAGGTTTTGCACCACTAATCTGAAGGTTCTGGGTTCAAGTCCTGGACGTGGCAGATGCATGTTGCAGTGGGAGGGAAACGCAGGAACACCTATGTAGTATTTAAATTCAAGTGCACAAAAAGGGCACCAGGTGGCCAGAATTTATTAAGAGAGTCTCCACTGCGGCATGTCCCGTAATGATATTGTGGCTTTGGCGCACAAGAGCCTGTGGTTTAATCCTGTGTTTTTCAGGATCTCGGCAGTAATAAATGTCAATTCAGACAGTCAGTTACTTTCAGTAGAAGTGAATTTTTAAACTGTATGCAAAGTGTACTTATTTTTATTTTGTAAAGAAAGTCAAGTTGTGATATGGTTAAGCTTGCCATCTACTAATTGCAAATATAAAAGCAAGAAAAAAATAAAGCAGGACGCTGAAGATTTTTTCACAGTATCCTAATTATTCACGCATGTAGAAAAATCTCCCATTGTATTATTTCCAAACAGGTCTATGGATCGTACTTTAATATTACACGGTGTGATTGCCCTGTGTGCCTTTATCAGACATCATTTTTGTGTGCATACAGTGTTACTAATGTGATCAGTTGGCGTTCATGTATTCAGCAGGCAATGTAGCCACAAAAGTGTGCATATTGTGATAACTGCATTGAAGTGAAAGTGCACGTGCTGTAAATTGAATCATTTATGGCAGTGATACTGCTGACATCATAAACAGCTTAGCAAAAAATGGACACAAAATGCAGTTCCTTAGGGTAACCACCAGTATGGTTTCTCTCCACTTTAGATATGTTGATTTTCTTTGAGGAGTTATCATTGTCTTTTAGTGTATGTTAGTCAGCTTCAGTAGTCCTCATATGCTCTAGACATTAGTATATAGTTATTCTTATACAGCTTATATTTTCAACAGTTCTTGATATGCTTAGTAAATATCCTGTTCCCTATCTACAAACCTTATTGTTGACATAAGTTAAGCTTGAAGCTATTGTGTTTATAATACGTGCGATAAGGATCACAATCTGTATCTGAGCATTAGTTAAGTTGTGAGCAGTTGTTTAACAAGGCTGTGTTCAGGAATGCTTAGGAAAGCTTTTTATAGATTTTCAGAATTGCTGTTGCACTTGAAATTCAAGCGCTGTGAAAAGGCAATGGCGCTTGAATTTTTTTTTGATGTGTAATACATATTCCTGGTAAATTAACAGGACCATGATGCAAGAGCCCAAAGATACCAACGAAAGGAAAAGTGTAGAAATGGGAACGAATAATGCTGTTTAACTATTTGCTTTACAATGTTCTCATGCAAAGGCAAAATATGATGCACTTATGCACCAAAGAAAAATGGGTGTTGGGAAATTACTGGTTCCTTACATGCTAGCTGGAGATGTCCATTAATTGCCAATATGGTGCAGAATTGCCTAAAAGCTTGCACTTCCATGTGCCTTCCATCATCCTCAGCTTCCTCATCCTTGAAAGGATCTTGCATTGTTGCTTCATTCTGAGTGTTTTTCTATCATGAGAATGGAAACGAGATTGTGCACAAAAACAGTATGGATAGGGTTATGTTGATGAGCCAGCCTTCTGTTTCTCTCTGTGCTGAAGAGTTCACATTTCTCGAGGCAAACCGTTTTGCATGTTTGCATCTGTGCATCATGTGTACATTTAGTGATAATGTAGGTGGAATAAACAGTCAGCAGTAGCGCTTGTACTTGTGTCTCTTCTGTTTCTCTTGTGATTAGTCTTTTTGCAGTGCTCTTAGATTGTGTTGTGTACACATCCAACTACATACTTAAAAAGTCCTTTTAGCGGAATCAAGTGTGTGTTGGGACAGACATTTGTATACAGTAGAACCTCGTTATAACGAACCCAGCTATAACAAACTATTGGATATAATGAAGCAATTGCAATTCCTCTTGAAATTCCCATAGATGAAATGGATATTGGCTATAACGAACTAATGGTTATAACAAAGTAATTATGGCTCCCTCTTCAACTTCGTTATAACGAGGTTTTACTGTATTGCATATCTGTTATGTATATACAGTAAATATATGATGTGCAGTAGTGCCTGTCATGTATGCCCCGCCACGGTGGTCTAGTGGCTACGGCACTCGGCTGCAGATCCGAGGGTCGCGGGATTGAATCCCGGCTGTGGCGGCTGCATTTCGATGGAGGCGAAATGTTGAGGTCCATGTGCTGTGCGATGTCAGTGCACGTTAGAGAACCCCAGGTGGTTGAAATTTCCGGAGACCTCCACTACGGCGTCTCTCGTAATCAGAGCTGGTTTTGGGATATTAAACATCACAAAACAACAAGCCTGTCACTTAGTTATCGATAAAAAATGGTCCTAAATAGCAGGTTAATAACATTTTATGGGTATTTTCATTTCCTTGTCCCCCCCTTTTTTTTTTTGGATCGGTGACACACTGAATTGCACTTGATCATGCCAAAACCTTGGTTATCCTAAGAGCATGCATGTCATATGTGTGGAGTAATATGTGCAGCCGTGGTAAGTGAGAAATGTAAAAAGCGAGTCTGCGGCTGTCATATGATATACCGATTGCAATTTAATATTCTGTGTAAAAGATAAACTCAATACAAAGGCCAGAAATAAAGAACACTTAGTATATATGTACATGTAAATAACATTCTACTGTCAGTGTGCATCTACAGTTATAATTTTGTTATGTGCACTTTATGGGACACAAACTAAAAAGTAATTTGCGTTCCTGCACCATTGAAACGACCACCACTATAAAAAAGGACTCTGTAAAGTAGATTTTAGAGAAAAAAGGGAAAAAGAAAAAAAAAAGTAGTGTGAGTGGTAATGCTGTCCTGAAATTTATTCACTGGCTTAATTGCAGAAGGGTTGTGATCCATTCTGACAGCATATTTGCAAAGGTTTGGTTAATAATAGTCAACACATTTTTTTTTCTTTTTGGAGGAAAAAAAATAATTGTACCAGCACTAAAAGGTACTTAAATACAAATACTCTGTATGTCAGTCATTCTTTCCGTCTGCTAGTTTAGCGTAGGAAAATTCCCTCAAGTGGATAAAAATGGTGTTTTAATTTGAGAGAATAAACTGCCAGTCTGAACTTTCATTCGCCAGAAAACATACAAGAACGAAAAAAGGGCGGCGATGCCGCCGTAGATTATGTCATCGGAAGGCTATAGACCTTTTCACTATAGAGAGGGAGCAACTACATTTTGGGCTGTGACAACGGACTGCAAAGGTTGACGTCACAGTCTTGTCGGTGCTTTCTTTGTGGGCTCGCGCATATTCAGCATAGGCCAGAGGTGGCTATGGTGGCGTCTAGAGAGCATTCTGTGACAAGATAGTCACACTCTATGCCGAAAATAGTGTGCTCTGTGTGTATTTCTGTCCTGCAGTCTTCCACCTCATGTTTTCTGCCTCGTGGTCACGAATAGGTCTTTCCTGATGGAAAAGAGTTTTTCTACGGAAGGAAAGGATAGCAAGCGAAATGACCACAACTGTCACGGAACAAAAATTAACAGGGGTTTCCTCAGGAATTGAAGCTTGGGGATGTGCCTAAGTGCAAAAAAAAAGAGGGGGGGGGGGGGGGTGGTGTAAAGCGGTGCGTAGTTATTTTCGACTTTTTAGGGGCGAAGCCAGGGCTGTCAAACTTCCTATACCATCCATGGAACGCGATATTCGCTCGCAGCGCCGGACGAACGCCTGGTGTTTGGTGGTGGTAATAAAACATGGCGGTGCATTTAGACACGCACTGGGGGACGCCATCTTGATGAGGACTGAGGATCCGAGTGGGGGGGGGGGGGGGGGGGGGGGGGCGATTTAGCTCCAAATTCAATTGGGATACACCCAAAGCAAACTGAGCGAGTGGAAGGTATTCAGACGGCGAGCGCGCGACCTTCTTCCTGTTGCGCAACCTGCCACATGATCAAAACGGCAATCGTTGCTTTTGATTGATGAAGGTTTGCCCATCCACCTATTTTTGCACCACTTATTCTACGTAAGACTGTTTATGTTTACGTGCACACATATATTAGACAAGAATAAAGAGCAGAGTTTGTTTGAATGTTTTATTACACAGCTACTGCTGCAACCGCATCCTCATATGCCGTGCAAGTGTAGCAAAACAAAACGAACAGCATGCAGATGGTACAAGCTTTCGTCCGCTGGTATCCGAAAGAATTTTTTGCCGGTGTGGCGTGAAGAATTTCGACACCATTCAGCACAGCAAAATTTGTGATGACGGCGCGAATCCATTCATGCGCCTGTTTCGCTGAAGCTTGCCAGGGTTTTGCTGAAACAAACTTTACGGTGGTAAAAGCGGCCTTTGGGACACCGTGTAGGCCGTAATACACATGGGCGCACGACAAGAAACGCCCCTTTTGTGCCGTGAGAGATAGGACGACTGCGCTGTTCCCGTTTTCCACTCCGGGTGGCGCTCGTATTTTCGCAATCTCGAACTGCAACCTTAAGGTTCTTCCGTATTAAAAACTCCGGAGTTAATAAGTAACCTGGTAATAAATATAAATTGGAACAACGACGTTCATTTATGCTCGTAGGCAGCCCCTAAACATAGGATCGCTGCGGTCACGGGACAGAAAAACCGCGAAGTTTCATCCCCCTGGCGAAGCTCCTTAAAGGGCCACTAAACAGGCTCCTACTTTTTTTCAAAGCCGCCCAAACAAGCTAACTCAATCATAGAGAAGGTTGCGGCGATCACATTCTGCGAATATGACAGCGCTGCGCGCCACACAGACGCCGTATTTCAAAAAACAATTCGCGCGCTTCTTTCCGGCGACTGACCAGTCGCGCTCGCATCCTAGGTGTCGTCATGTCGTACCGCGAACAACTTTGCGTAGTCGTATCTCGTTGATTGGTCGAAACGTCTATTGTCAGATCCCCTGGCCATCCCACCGGCGTGAGCGCAGGAGCAACCCCACGTTTCTAGACACGGCCGGTCTGGACGCGCGCGCTCGCTCTCTCTTTTACGGCCTGCGCACGGGGGGCTGTTGCTACCTATCGCCGCAACTTGGCGGGGGCGCTCCGAGCCAACCCGCTCTAGTGTGCCTTGATCGCGCATCGAGGCACTCTAACCCGCTCTAAACCAGCTCCCGGCCGTTGCGGAGGCTAGCGCGCGCTCGGAATGCTCGGCCTCAGACTTGCCGTGTCACTTTCTGAAGCTCCTCTATATGCTATGCATGGTACCAATGCGATGAGAATACGGTAGCAAGCATATATATGGCAACTCTGGTGCTTTCCGCTTTTCCGAGGGAGAGGCACAAGCCACTGATTCGCCCGCTTCTGCAGCTCGTGAGAGCACTTACCGATGCGCGTCGCGCTCAGAAGGCTCGGCCGCATGATTCGTCACCGACCGTCAGAACAAATGATACGAAACATTCTTTTTTGAAAGAAATTGGTTTCCAAAACGTTTACGTCAAATGCACATATGCGAACCATTAATGTACTTGAAAATGATAAAATATGGTCATTTTTATTCAAGCTGTCGCAATTCTTGCTTTATTATTAAAATAAATACCCCGAAAAGGGGAAAGTCACACTTCCCACAAGTAGCCGTGAGTAGCAATCACAGCAGAAGGAGCATAATAATAATAATAATAATAATAATAATAACTCGCACCACACCACGCTGAGTCCCTGCATGCATATAAATTCCCAAGCTCTCACGTGTCCAGACGCGGTCTTCAGCGTGCGAGTAAAGAGATGAGAAAAATCTTTTTATGCAATAACGTACGCCGCAGGCGAAGAAAAATAAAGAACTTTCACAGAAACCGTTCAGCATCATACAGAATGTTGTCCTTGGTACTAAAATAATATAATGCACAAGAATAACTGAAAAAGAAAGAAAAAGCACTGCTGGTAAAACACTGTCGTGATGCTTACAGCTAGTTTAAAGTAGTCACATCGTTCACAGCCGGAAATGTTTCCGCGTGGGCTTGTGAATATAGCCAGAAGGCTTGCATTCTGATCTGTTAACTGTTTTGTGTAGTTCACAAGAAGAATCCGGAGAAACTTTTCAGAGATGATGTGCGCCGACACTCTGGCGTGACTCTTGTCCACACCTTCCGGACAGTCCAGAAGCGGCGAATCTTTAAGATATGACTGAACAGTAAATTGCAGTGTCTCGAGGATTTTCTTTCGCTCAAGATATTTCCCTGCCTTCTCGAAGAACGTCACAATCTCATACGATGGTTCTGGGAAACATTTTGACAATCACACAATTGAGCGGTTCGCCACAAGGCTGAGCAAATCCGTCGCATTGTAGAAACTAAGCAGAAGGATGCACTTCGGGACATCTGCATCAGCATGCCGTCTATCATCCGAAAACTGCGTTATGTTTATGAAGGACGCCGTGGTGGAAGGCTCCGGGAATTTCGACCACCTGGTAATCTTTAGGGTGCACCTAAATCCAAGCGCACAAGCCCCAAGCATTTTCGCCTCCATCAACTATAAGATGGTCAAGTTTGACCAACCAACCAACACATTCTTGTTGCTAGTAGCACTGAGTGTGCCTCTTCTTTTGCCGAGTGCATGAGTACCTAGAAAGCCAGACTGTCCCCACACGCACCTGTACTGCTTCCACCACTTTCTACATGCGGAAAAAATAATTAGCACGGTAAAGTGGCTGGGAACAGCTGGTTTACCATAAGCGCATGCAGAGCAACGCGCTTTGGGGGGTTGGCTCGCGACGCCCTCGCGCGGAACGCGCCGTCGTCCTGTATAGGAACAGATCCATTGTAGTCGTGGCAGCTGCTCAGGCCGTAAAAGAGGGAGCGAGCGCGCGCGTCCAGACCGGCCGTGTTCTAGAACGGGAGCAACCGGTTCCGCAGCGCAAGCGTCAATGACGTCAAATGATCACGTCAGGTCACGTGTCAAAAGTGGGCGGAGTCTCGACGGCGCGCCGCCCCTACCCTCTCCTCAGCAGAGAAGGGTGGGGAGGCCGACCGAGAAAACGAAACCGGCGCAAGCGGTCACTTAAAGGGGTCGTGAAAAGAATTTGGAGATGCCGGTTTGTAATTTTCACTGCTTAAATGCGCATTCGACAAGCCAATTCCGAAATATTTCGGCGAAATATTCAGTGCACATTTAACAACGCTCGTTTTAAATCTCGGCTTTCTTGCGCTCCCGAAACGACTATGCGACACTACCGGCCGGCGTGGTACTATTTGGTGACGTTGAGTTAAGACATTTTTAAGTTCAAAGGCACAGTGAACTCGCGTTTGCTCTAAAGGAATCGATTTACTTGAAAGCTAGAAAGGAAGAAAATACTTGGAAACCGTGCGGTGCCACCATTCGGAAGAAAAGCGGAAGCACGGTTTGTTTTCCCATGGCCTCTGAGAGCGCGCCAATCTCGGAGGTATGACGGCTACTAAGATGACGTCATCTGCAGAGTTGAGGGGAACGCGCGCAGCGAAACCGAAACCGCGTTTTTTATCGCTCAAAATCAACGCACATGGTGCAACGGAACAATGCATATTGTTGATTGGAGGGTCAGGATCCCGAATACGCACTTAGTACAAAATGTTCAGAAAACGTTTCACGACCCCTTTAAACCCGTGTAACTTCTCTATTATTGCACCTATTCGCAAAATTCTTGCGGGAGCATGTTCACACCGAACAGGAGCGCAGTTATATCTTTAAAACAAATTTTGGACCTCGGGGTTGTTTAGGGGCCCTTTAAGGTTTGGGTCTGTCCGTCCGTTGTAGTAGCGCGTTACCTACTAGGAACGCGCTACTAGGAGGGCGCGTGCCTCCCGGCGCGCGAGCTCTCTCACTCTTCCATCTGCTGTCTTGTGTGAGAGAGACAGAGAGAGCGAAAGGCGCGCGTTGACTATGCAAACGCTCTTTCTTCGATGAACGCGCTACCAGCTCGCAAAGAAGGAGAACGCGCCCTCACCCGCGAGAGACAAGCTTGACGCAGGCAGCGTCTTCTAGCGAGTTTCTTGATTGAAAAATACCGACTGCTCGCGCTGGTTCACCGATGATTGATGATGATGATTGTGGTTCGGGTAGGAAAGGACGCTAATTTCTGCAGCCCATGTAGGGAGCACGGCTAAGCGTCCGTGGGGGTGGGGGAAAGGGAGTGAAAGAGATAGAGAGAAAGGCAGTAGTGGAGGGCTCCGGAAATTTTGACCGCCTGGTGTCTGACAACGCACAGTACACGGGCCTCTGGCATTTTCGCCTCCATCGAAAATGCGACCGCCGCGGCCGGGATCGAACCCGCGTTTTTTTTTCGGCCACTCATATATATATATATATATATATATAGGCACTGGATCTTGACTTGCAATGAAGTGCCAGTGGGAGATTTCACTTGTGCGTAGTTGAACCATAAAGATTCGTAGCGTGCGCGTTAAAGGGCCAATGACAGCCATTTTTTTGTTGGGGACTTTTATGTTCTAATGAGTATAACAATGTCCTGTTATCACGGCATGGAGTGGCAAATTATCCAGCGTGAAGTCTAATTAGTCACAGCATCGTTAATTTTGTTCAGTTTTTATGGTGCTTCGAAACGCGCGCCAAAAACTGCAAGAAACTAGCGCCGCGGGGCTAGCGCGGCGGCTGTCGGAAGTGAGCGCAGGCTGATCGCGTGTGCTCAATATTCGGTGACCTTGTGGAGAGCGCGAGCGCCAGACCAGTTGCTGAATTCGTCTGCTCGCCCCACCGCTTTGCATCATAGCGCGTGTACAATGTACGCTTGAGCGACCAACACGGAGAGGAAGCAAAAAAATACGGCTTTTGGCGTGGCCTCCGCGATTGGCTGCGGCAGCCAATCTCGGAGGCCATAGCGCGGTGCGCCCGTGTCTCTCTCTCTGACATCACGATATCACTTACAGAAGTGAAACGTCACAGATGGCCCACTAACGCGTCATACTAGTGTCGATGTCGCGAGGTGCTGCAAGCTCGGATGAGCATTCCCGCTTACTTTGAAACCATATTAAAATTACTTAGAGGCGACGTTCGCCGCTAACACTCGGTCAAGGTTGCCTTTGTATCAGGAAAACCAATTAACGTAAGCATCTTGCGTTTGAAATTTTGGTGTCATGGGACCTTTAACTAAATTAATCCGGAACTCGGCACGATCTACGATGAACCTCCGGAGCTTCACTCACTCATCATCATTCACTCCGTGGATATGCTGTGATTTTTTTTTCTTTATCGTCTCCTTTCTTTCCTACTCACCTTCACACCACTTGTACACCTTCATTTCCATTTCCACATCCTGCTTGTCAGGATCGTTATATGCACTAGGGGTGTGGTCAGGACTGCTTGGTACAACTGCGGTTGTCACTGTTCAAACGGTTGGTCACGGCTCCCTCCTCTCTCTCCTGGAAGATTTACTTCCGCGGGGCTCTTCACAGAGGCGACAGACAGCACGACTTCAAGAATAGGGCCGAACTCTTCGCCGGCCCTTAAGTGTCCTTTATGAGACGAAATTGACTATCCGTGTCAATGGCACTGAGCAAGGGTACTTCCTCCCCGCATTTGAACGACCGTTCCTTTTCTGAAGAGGGGGCTGGGGGCAAAGCTATGCTAGCCACCGTAGCCAAAGCGATTAACTTGCTTCCACTATTCTCACAAAAGCGGCGGTTGTTTAGCCAGTTTCGTGACCTCGCCCCCCCCCCCCCCCCCCCCTCTAAAAGAAGAAAAAAGAACGTGAAGCTTGTAGAAGTGCGCTGACCAGTAAAAGCTTTAGTAAAAGTATGTGAGCAGTTGAGTCCTCATGTAGAAGGCATGGATTAAAATAAATTTGTGCCCCCCTCGCCACTCCATCTTCTTTTACGTCGACTGCCTAGAACACCAAAGTGCTCCGCACTTAATAAGGACTGAATCAAACAGGGATTGTCTGCGTCTTGCTTGTGCACGGCTTGTCGGGTACATTTCGCTTCCACCTGTAGTCCATGGCCCAGGGGGGAATTCAAGAACCGTGGTCTGGCCTCGCCGCGCTCGTTAGCTTGTGGTTGCCGTCCCCAGCACGCCACCGCTTAGCCTTTGTCGCAAGTGTTCGGGGTTAATTGCTCGTTTTTCATCGATGTTAGCTGCCGTTGTCCACTTACGCGTTTCCGCTTCATTGCGTTTGTAGACCAGCTAGGAGCGGCTCCAGGATTCATTTACCGGGGGGTACCCGCGACAGATGTGTTCCTTGGGGGAGGTGTCACCATTTTGGCGCCCTTGAGGCAAAAAGGTGAAGTTTTTTTTTTGTTTTTTTTTCGGGGGGATGGGGGGAGGGGCGCTTTCGTGCCCCCCTTGCTACCGCCCTTTATGTTGACCACGGCCGGAGCTCACGAATCGGCAACTGCCGTCTAAAACGGGTGGGTCCATATATAGCGACAGGCTGATTTTGCGTATCCACAGTTCCTGTGTGTCACAAGTTTGGCAGATGGGATTTATTTTTCTGGATGTAATTAATCCTAGCCGATGAAAACTTGTGAAGGAATTGCTTTGTACGAGGCAGAGGATTTTACAGCCAGCAGCAAAAGTTTGCGGGATCCAAAACTTCGGAAAAATCTACACTGCCGTTTAGCCTGTTAACATAACCTCGAATTTAATGTTACACCCTGTATACATCGTGGAAACGCCTACCCACTGAAAATCTTAAATTGAGGCTACGTTGCAAGCCTAAGCTGTGATTCAGGTTTTTCTGACGTTTCGGATCCCGTAAACTTATGCTGTTGACTGTACGTATATCTGCCACGGCTGCACGGATGTGTGCAAAGGTTTTTAAGCTAGTGTTTAAGGCGGGGAAAACAAAGATAAACGTGTTTTATAAGGAGCAAATGCTTCGAGCCGAAGAAAAATAAAAGTGCTGATAATTTTTTACTAGTGAGTGGTCTATATGCGCCTGTGTGTATTCCTCTTGTTCTATTAATTATATCCGTACACGTTAAAAAAAAAGTACATGGTAAACTCTTTATAATATTAACAAAAAAAAGTGTGCTTTTCTACTTGATCCAGTGGATATTTTATTCGTCAGGTTTCATCAAAAAAATGATATTTCAATCGAGATGATTTCTGTTACAAACTTGTAACAGAAATCATCTGTAAACTTGTAGGTATAGCAAAAAGTCATGTAACGGTTCAAGAGAGGTAGTCACCGCTGCATTTACTGCCCATTTGCATGCAGCTAGTAACTGTTTACAAACATATGACGTAGAGAGAAAAGTTAGTAACGACCGAAAAAAGTTATATAGTAACCGCTGAAGTTACTACTGCAAGTGCAGTTACCAACTTCCTACTAACTTTCTTTAAGAATGTACCCATGGACTACGCACGCGTTCGACTATGTAGCTCTTTTCAGTACGCATAAATACAAGATAAAATTACTGTGAAAACTGGAAGATGGGCAAATAATAAATGAACCAGGACACAGTGCAGAAACAAGGACGACAAAAAAAAACAAAAAAAAAAAACAGAGGGTCATGAACCACGCCACGTGGTGTGCGTGCCACGTTTCATCCGATGCGCACCAACACATATCTGAGGGTGTTGCGTGCAGTTCAAACATGTCATACGCATATTTCATCGACGTGCTTGCGCAGGTATATTTCGGACCATGATTCTTTTATTATTTCCCGACGCGGTGTCGCGGAATATACCTTGGAAGATATATGCCAGTCTCGCTTGAACAGGCACACGTGTGACACGCCCAAAATACACCCGCGTGTACGGAAAACTTGACGCGCGTCGCGCTGGAACTGTGGTAGCGTGCAGGGACGTGAGTGAGTCACCCACGCGCGCTATTATATGTATTGTTTCAACGTTTTGTAACCTCCGCGCCGCACTGGGGGATAAGGGGGTGAAGTCGCCAGACAAGACAGCCTTCACGGACTTCACTCAAGGCAGCCGCGTAATTAAAGCGGCGGCGTACCAAGCGCCACGCTACGAAGGAGCCGCCACGCCGTGCCATTGACGGGATTCAGCTGCCTTTTCCGGCACTGCCCACCGTCCAAGACCGGCTATTATGCGGCGGAAACAACCTTATTTTCTTTTTGCTGGGTATTTCTTTCGTCAAGTGTCGTGGCCGCACGACCCACTTCCACTCCACTCGCGGCCGCAACCCTCCTCTCCCAAACCTTTTACGTTTAAGGCGAGAAACTGTCGCGCACATTACACCTCAAACGTTTGCAAAAATAACACCACAAATAAGATACATGCCGACGTAGGCGACATCTACTAGGAAGAAAATAAACTATTTTTGCAAATTTATTTGCAAAAAAACAATAAAGATTAGTTGTGCTGTTGCTTAAAGGAAGCAATAAAGTTGGCCAGCGCTAACAAGTTGTGTCCACATTGTTTTACTTTCCGAAGCTGAGTTCCGCGACTAATGTTTCGCCAATCGCAACTTCTCTCACGCTGCGCTTTGGCAGCCTTTCTCCTCGTCCGCCGCTTTATCAGGAAGACGTTTTCTCGAGCCCAGGCTCACTGAGGTATTTAGTGTCTACGTTAGTTTCCAACCTCACCGCCGCACGCAAGAATGTTCACTCTAGCAGGATAACGGCGCTGTATGTCAACCAAGACAAATGTATACGTCTTTGGAATCACGGGGTGCACGCCTAGCGCCAACACGCTACGCTGTTTAAACAAAGAGCACTTGCAGCGGCAACCTTGTGAACTACAGCATATTTGAGGAATCGCCGCGCTAGGATTGACGCGAGTGGACTGTGTTACGCTTTCCGCAACAGGTTTTTTTTTTTGAGCGAGACGGGAAGACGGCTAGACCGGCCAGACCAACCGGGAAAAATCGGCCGGCCTGCAACATTCGCTTCTTGGCGCGCCTCGCAAGCGGTCGTGGTACTTTTCCGTGCGTGGTTTCTTCTTTGAGCGCGAACTTTATTATCAACCATGGCTCCGGTTCTCGGCTACTGGGACATTCGCGGGGTAAGCGAGGCTGTTCTCATGCTTTGTCAGCATTGCCTACTACTGCATCAGTCTATGCTTTTCAATCGCTCTTCGCGATTCTTGGCGGGGCTACTGTAACTCTTTTTCTTCTTCAAAGACCCGTTATCCGGCCGGGCTAGCACGCCGGCTGGAGGCGCGCCATCTTCTTTTATTCAAGTCGGCCTTCATTGGGCCCGTATATTTCAAATCGGCGTTTCTGTTCTCCTTGAGCAGTCACTTTTACCACATCTTCTACTTCACTGATGTTCAAGCTTTAGGTTTTCGACTGTCGCCAGTGGGAAACTTGAGATCCCATGTATACTTGTTGATCCTAAAGCGTTGCCTGCGTAACTAAAAGCTGAACGTTCAGATGAAGTTATCTTTTATCCTTGTATAACCTATACGTTACACCTGAGCAAGCGAACGTTAAGCGCCGTGTTGCTGTCGAAGAAAAAGTTAAGGCGGGGTCGTTACGTGTTGCATTCCGCTTGCCGGACACCCAATTATGAAGGCCGGCCGGCGCGGCACACCCCTAGAGTCAGGTTTGTCGTTTAATGAAGAGAAAGAAAAGAAATCGGCGCGCGCCCTTGCATGGGTGTCGGTTATGTGCAGGTCCGGACCGTTAAGCTCTTATAGTTCAAAAGAGACCTTATTACCTTTGCACGTGCTGCAGTAAATGGCTTCTTTATCGCGTCGATAAGGCTGTCCGTTAACGTACGGTGTTGCGGTGGAGATTGTTCGAGATAAGCCCCCCGTGGGGGCGTCCGGCTTCGCTCTTTCGCGCGGGAAATTGATAAAAACTGTCGAGTGTATATAGCTTGTATAACGCGCGCTCAAGGAAATTGCATGCTAAAGACGTACTGGCCATTTCGGGAATGTCGATGCATGAAAATACTAGACGTCGTTCATGCTCAACTATCTCTTTCTCTCGCTCTTTGTTTTCTTGCTTTATTTACGCGTAGCAGGCGGCTGTACAAACACAGCTGCCTAGTTACGCCACATGCGTTCGAGCTAGACAAGTGCATACAGCTCGTATGTCAAGCGTTTGATTACCGAATAAAAGGCGAGATTACACAGACTAAGTGAAGAACTTAAAGGGGCCCTGAAACCATATTTTACTCGCTGCTAGTTTTGCATCGAAACGGGTTCGTTGTTATTGTTCTGAGGTAAATGCAAAAAGAATTTTCGAGATCGATGCAGGCAAACGCAAGTTATTCAACTTACAAATTCAAAATAAAAGCAGACGACAGATATCGGCATCCCAAGGCGTGCATGCTGCTTCCAATCAAAACGCGGCTTACATCTTGCAGAACCGGAACCGTGCTGCTCTCTGTGGCTTTCCTACCACAACCACCACATGGGTCGCACAGCGATCCTTGTGCCAGTTACAAGCAAAATGAAATTGTAATGCCCAAATTTGTACCTTTAGCAAGCATAAAACACGTTCCGAATTTGGAACTTCTTATATTCGGTGCATTGTCGATATGTGCGACCTATATTTTTATTCCCTACTGTTCCCGGCCAATCAGAACCTGCAGCAGAGCAGCATGGTGATGTCATATCCGCTCGGAGAAACTGTTGATGTATGGCGCTGCAGTCAGCGCGGAAACCGATTTCAGGTACAAATTAAAATATAATACAATTCAATTTCGCCGCTTTCACTGGTGTTTCGGTCATCGTCAAGTCCCACACAAAGCAAATGTGCAATAAAATCAATGTGCGTAAAATGCGTTTCAGGGCCCCTTTAATACATTGATGTTAGCGTGCGCCGGCGGGCTACGGCGTTGGGACTGCTTGTGCGAGGGTGCTTGTTCGACCCCCGCGCGCCCATTGCGCGTTAATAAAATAAAAAAAAATTAATGTGGTCGGATTAATCCGTTTGATCCTAATCGAATTGTGGTTTAATTCGGCACGTGAACATTAAGAGACTGGCTGTAGCTGCGTGTCTGGTCAGTGCATGCATGTCCCTGGCCTGAATTTCATTTAGTACTGTTTATTAGGAACCTTTAGGAGCGATTTTGTATGTACTCATTTACAGTTTACACATCTGATTACAGCCCCGCCACGGTGGTCTAGTGGTTATGGCACTCGGCTGCAGATCCGAAGGTCGCGGGATCGAATCCCGGCCGCGGCGGCTGCATTTCGATGGAGGCGAAATGTTGAGGCCCGTGTGCTGTGCGATGTCAGTGCACGTTAAAGAACCCCAGGTGGTCTAAATTTCCGGAGACCTCCACTACGGCGTCTCTCATAATCAGAGCTGGTTTTGGGACGTTAAACCCCACAAATCAATCAATCAATCAATCAATCAACATCTGATTACAAGGGTTTATACATCATATCCCCTCCCCCTTATGTGGTACGTATCCTCCCTTCCCCCGAAAAAAAAAAGGAAAAAAAAGCTTTCCCGTTAACCATGCAGTAACCGCGTATCTACACACACCCCGCATTCTTGTAACACCATGAACAATGCCCCCTCTCCCCCATCCGAAAAAATAAATCGAAATTCTGTATTAACGCCTGCCTGGAACCAACTCGCTCAGGATAGGGTGGATGGAAATCGTTGGGAGAGGCCTTCGTCCTGCGGTGGACCTAAACAGGCTGATGATGATGATGATGTAGGCCACCTCTAATGCACGTAACTAAGCGAACGTGGTGGAACGTGCCGTGCCTGGCGCGCTATCGCGTATCGGTGCGCCGTAACCATGGTAACCATAGCAACGGCCACTTGTGTACTGCACATTGGAGAGAAGGAAGGCTCCCGCCTGTGTGGAGAGTGAGAACCAACCTGCCTACTTGCCTCCTCTCCTGGTGCCTGCGCCCGCATAGCTGGGCGCGCCTGCTGCGGGCTGTGTCGCGCCGATACCGACAATCGGCGCACAAAACACCTGTTCAGAACACGCATACACGTTTTTAACGTGCTACTGTACCGGCTATTTAGACTCGCTCCCGGTCCCTCCGTCAGAAACGCCTACTTCTCGACATTTGTGGGCACATTTAAAAAAATCTTTTATTACATTCACTGAGAAATGATTTATCTCCAGAAATTAAGGTGATGAACTTGTGAATTATTTAAGTATTGGCAACTAGATCGTGCATATTTTATGAATGACAAGTGTTAATTGCACTGCGCATTGCACTTAGACAAAACAGACAGTAAAACAAAAGGAATAATGGTGATATACTTGTGCTGCTATATATATATATATGATCATCAAATAGTCTTGCTTGTGTATGTTGTTTTGAGTCTGTTTTTTCTTTACCATAAAAGAGCACTGTTTCTTGAGTATACCTCATGGGTGGATGGTGCTCCTCTGATGTCTCGTTTATTTGTGGTGCAGTTGCACTGAAGGCTTCGTTTTACTGTAGTATTCGAGGTGCTGTGTGTAATTCAAGAAAAGAAACCACATCTAAAAAAAAATGATGATTTTTAACATATGATTCACTGAGGCCAGCCTTCGTCAGAATAACAGCAGTTATAGTTCTAATCACCTTTGGCAGAAATATTAAAAATCATTCCTTTGTCAATGTGTCTTGTTTTCTGAAAATCCTGTGCCAGCATTTAATAAAGTGTGGCGTCCTGCAATTTTTTATATTATTATGCACAAATGCATGGGGAGCATTTTATTAACGGACCAACTGTGCTTGAAGTGTATCTATTTAGGCTGCTATGCTGTGATGCCATCATGGTATGTACTAGCATGTGCATGACTCGTACATATCTAGAGATATAGTGTATTGTGTAATACCAGCACCAGTTAACGTTAGCTACGTACCCTTATAACAACGTAATGAATAACATATATGTAGTGTGCTACACTCCTGCCTCACTCTATTACAATGTTTTGCATATTACCAACAGTTCCCCTTACGGAAATTTGCTTTCGTTTTCTTTTCTTGTCAGTTGGCCCAGCCAATCCGGCTGCTGCTTGCGCATGTGGACGCCAAGGTGGACGACAAGCGTTACTCATGCGGACCTCCACCAGACTTTGACCGTAGTGCATGGCTGAAGGAGAAGAACAACCTTGGCCTTGAATTCCCCAATGTATTACGACCTCTTGTTCATTGACCTTTCCACTTTGGGCAGGATAATGTGCCACAGTAGCTCAGTGGAGTCGCGTTACACACGGCGGCTGCATTTCTCTGGGGTCACATAAAAAGATGCCCATGTTCTTTTAGGGAAACTATGTTGCTGAAATGTTCCATATTTCCATTCCAATACAGTAAAACCTCGTTATAACAAAGTTGAAGAGGGTGTCATAATTACTTCACTATAACCGTGAATTCGTTATAGCCAATATCACTTTCATCTATGGAAATTTCAAGGGGAATTACGATTGCTTCGTTATATCCGATAGTTCGTTATATCCGGGTTCGTTATGACGTGGTTCTACTGTAATGACTTGGACTGGTGTGCTTGCGAGAAAAGAGTGCACAACGTCCTCTGCATCTTGGAATGGTGTGCTTGTGAGAAAAAGAGTACACGGTGTTCAGTTACGCAAGTTCAGAATAGACAACACCTTCTGCAGCACTTAGCAATGCATTTCTTGGTGCATGGTCGTGAGCCTGCAATGTATGCGCTGCGCTTGTCAGCTCAAAATGGCGAGACCTGTTTATGGGCCCTATAAGTGATAGCTAAGGGCTCCCTGGACATTCTTCTTCTAAATTTCTTGAGAGAAAAAAAAGAAATTCACTCCCTGTCATGGTACTTTTGACCTGTGATTGTCAGCGTACTTCTAAGTCTTATCTGATAAATTTGATCCGAGAAGCGCCCTTTTTCTCAGTGTGTTGCACTGTTTGTTGTTGTCGTCCCTGATTGCAGCTGCCCTACTACATTGACGGCGATGTCAAGCTCACCCAGAGCATGGCCATCCTGCGTTATCTCGCCAGGAAGCATGGTTTGGGTAAGACGAGCTCAAGCCCTTGTTTTGACGCACTTTTGCTGTCTTGCCTGTTTGAAAGAAAGCTTTAGCATGAGTTAGTTTCTTGCTCTAATAGATTATAGTGTGTAGTTGACATGTCTGCATGTTTAGCCTTGTCACTTTTCTGCTCTGTTTACGAATCTATTAGTGCGTTGAACAACTCGCACAAAAATTGGCAAGGTAAAGGGGCATTTACGGTATTGAGGGCCAGCGTCCTGCCTGAGCATCACGTACACCAGCTGATTTCAGGTTCGGTACAAGCTTGCTGGCTTCATTCTGTGTTCATGCATGTGAAGAATCTTCATTTTGGAAAATTATTTGGAACTCTTTCAAAAAGCAAACATTCCTACCCTTGGGGCATAGTTTAATACTGTCCCTCCAGTCTGCTAGTTTCCCAGACAGTTGTAGTCCTGATCAGTCGTCAGACCTATAGAACATTTTTGACTGCGTTAAACTTTCATTAAAGGCTGTGCACAAATTCTGTTTCAGTTCTTTTATTATCATTTGTCATGCAGGGTGGTTGACCTCACCAACAATTGGAGTGTACACGCGTGCATATCTGTATGCTTGAGCCATGAATGAAAGAATTTTTACAAGTAAATGCTTATACAGAATACAGCGCCTGGCACCCTGCTATATTCTGCCTTGCGCCAACATTAGCTTACTCTTGGTTTGACTTTTGATTCGAGCTACAGATTGCCGATTTGTGAAATGTTTCATGGGTGTCTAGAGTTTGCTTCCCTTCAGAGCTCTGTCGCCTCAAGGTGTTCCGGTTTGTAAAGTAAAAGAAACCAGAGCCGTGATCTTTGTAGGCCTGCCTTTTTCTCATGCCATTTGTTTGCATGTTTTGTCTGTGATAGATGCAACAATCCAGCAACTCTGTCTGTGGAGTAAGTGCACCAGCAATAGTAGGTGAATGATAAGATATGGAATCAAGTGAAAGGCATCACTGCAGAATCGTTATCCTGCTTATTTCATCCAATGCACTCATACAAAAGTGAGACCATAAATGGCAGTGGAAAAAAAAATGAAATTGCCGTGCAAATACAACTGCATGATGGCGGTTATGTTTTAAAATTTGTTTATTTGTCAAGTCGCAACAAATGTAAAAAGAAATGTAGAAAATAGAGGCGATCATTGTTGTCCTTGAATGTTGACTTGTTGTGCAGAGGGCAAGACTGAAGCGGAGAAGCAGCGAGTTGACGTTGTTGAGCAGCAGTTTGCGGACTTCCGTATGAACTGGGTTCGTCTCTGCTACAACCCTGACTTCGTGAGTATGGAACTCTTGTTTGAGTGTTTTGTGGTGTTAACGTGTGTCCTGTTCATCTGAAGCTGGAACATTTGCTTGTGTTTAATCAGTTCAAAGCAGTGCCTACGGGAAGGCAGACTGATGGGTTGAGATGACTCTGTAAACTAAGTAGACAATGTCTACATGCCAGTGAACATCTTAACGCATTTGTATTGTTAATGCTAAGAATAACAAATATCAGTGTAGTGCAGATGACATGTGGACAAGCCAGCAAAGTTGGATGTTCTTGGTGCAAGTTTTTTAAGAATTAAGGTCATTGCAACTCTGCGCAAATGATGCATAACCCAAATTCTGAATACCGACACTGTTCCAGAGAGTGAAACTAAGATGGAGTGTTCCTCATTGCACACTAAATATCAGGGGTCATGTTTCAGGATATGCCAATGCATTGCATTCACCCAATGGCTGCCATATGCCTACATTGTTATGCAAAAGATAAAGTTAAAATTTTCACATTTATCATTGCAAGTTTTCCCGGGGCCCATCATCGAGTTGGAACAATTGGAATGATTTGGCATTACGTAGAATTCAGGGATTTAACTAATAAGGACGTGCAGTTTGGCACTGAAGGACTTTGCACGTCTAAATGTGGAGATAGCACAATAACCCGAAAATCATGGATGCAGGATTGTATCCTCTCTTTCGGGGCATGCAAATTTTTTTTTTCTTTTAAGCGCCAGTATGTTGTGCCAGCGGAATGTGATGGGTTCTTTTGGCCAAGACCGTTAAAGCATTGACTCATAACTGCTGTTGCTGTGGGACTAACTTTGGTTTTAATGTTCTAGGAAAAGCTGAAGGGCGACTATTTGAAGAACCTGCCGGCGTCCCTCAAGGCTTTTTCGGACTACTTGGGAACCCACAAGTTCTTTGCTGGGGAAACTGTGAGTGGGGCACATAGTTTTGCTCAAATGCATCTACCGCGCTTAGTGTTGTATTCCCCAGCTTGCTGTTGTTTGTGAGTGGAGCAACCTGCGAAACGCACTTTCTTTTACCTTTGGTGAAGCTGAGGTGTGTGCAACAACTTGCTGTGTAGGACTGCAAATTGGAATTTGGCTGCCTGCAATACTATCTAAGTATTCTAGTGAAAACACATCGCTATACAGTTCCTATCTCTGGTACTTACTGCAAACCATTTTTATAAACAGGTAACATCTGTGTTCTGGTGTTGTGTATTACTATGTTAAACCTTGACTTCACTCAGTAAAATTTGCAAATTTGCTTAACTATACTAAAATTTGTGTGTTGCAATTTGGCCTTCTATGTAACGTATGTACACCACAGATGGAGTACTTACATCATATAGCGACACCGAAGAGGAAAGTAATTTCAGTAACATATTTTCAACATCAAGTTACATCAACCTGAGATCCAGCGACCACAGCTTGACCTCATGCTGACAAAGTCTTTACTGTGAATGTAAATCTTACATAAAGTCAAAAGAAACTGAGGCACATTGCATTACAATAATTGGCACGAGGGAAGCTGTTGCACTCATTCTGCCACCACAGCCTGCCATCAAAACCCTGAGCGTTGCTTAGAGTGGCACAACACCGGGCATAAACATACGACCTACGATCTTTTCAGTAGAAGAGATTTTGATTTAGTAGTAATCAAGTTAGAATTCATTTCTGGATCCATGTACACTGTAGTACTGTGTGTACTACAATGGTAAGAGCACTTCTAAGGAAAGGTTTATTTATGTTTAAAAAAAAAAAAATGAAGTCACCCATGCATGTGATGGTATTCTTGAAGCCGCAGGGAAACTAGGCATAGTTGAGGTTAAAGGTTTCATTTTCACTGTCGAGAAAGTATACCTATGGGTGTCACCAGGAGTTGTCAGCGGCTCAGTGGTACTTCACACGTACTACATAAAGATTTTAGTTGGTGGCATAACCGTGTGTGCATGTTTCTGTTTTTTTTCTTCTTTTTCAGCTCACTTATGTTGACTTCATTGCTTATGAGATGCTTGCCCAACATCTCATTTTTGCGCCTGACTGCCTGAAGGACTATGCCAACCTTAAGGCCTTCGTTGATCGTATTGAGGTACGAAGCATTGATTGAAGCACTACAGCATTTGGAACTGTACTCATTTTTTTTAAGCTGTTTTCAAGTCTTTGATTATCAAACGAACTAGAAGAGAAGCTCAGGGCAAGATGGAGGCTTGAATTGATGAACAGATTGTTGAAAATGATGTAGAACGGGGAACGTCGCTGGACCCAACGGTTGTCCTGATGAAGACAACTCCACTTGTCAAAATGTAGGGTCCATCGACACTCCCTGTTGTACATCGTTTCTAACGATCTGTTCATCGATGCATTATCAAACAGCTACATCGTTGACGTCAAACAGTTATACTGACATCATCATGCGTGCTATGCATAGAAATAGGTGTCTACATACTGCAACCACTCGTCTGTTCCCTAGCTGGGAATTTAACCTGAATGACTCCCTGGGTCTAGCGATGGTGTTCACAGTGTGATAAAAAAAAGGCAGTCATAGCTCAAACATTGTTGTACTCGAAAAGTGTTCTTAATGTGATTATAAGTGCTGCACACTCAAACCTTGTTGAAGTAACTTCGTTATATTGAAAAATTTATTATGAACATATACTCATGACGCGGTATTAATGGCATGGCTCTTTCATTTAGTTTGCTGTAACCAATAATTTCCTTATATGCATATTTATTATAATGACATTTCACTGTACATGAGAAATTGTGGGCGGATACAGCAACGGTTCCTCTGATTGGTCAGCAAATGGTGACACACTGCACCAAAAAGCATTGCATGAAAATGAACGTGTAAATAAGTCTGACTCCTCTTACAGGTTAGCAGTAGGAGTTTCCTCTAGTTTCAGTTGATATTGGCTACATTATGGGCCAGTATGTACCACAGGGCACTGTAGCATAAGCGTTTTTCACTAAATGAAGATTCTGGACAAAGTTTGCTTGTGTATCTAGGACGTGCTGTTTACAGATGCTTTTGCATAGTGCCTGATGTTTTTGCCATTTGAATGCACTCTTTTGACTGCAAGTAGTTCGTAACGAAAAAGGGGAGGTGTACTGCTCTAACAAAGAAACGACAAAATGTAAAAAAAAATGTGCGAACGAGTGTACTTTGTGAAGCTGATGAAAAATTACGATTTAAGGGTGCCAGCGAGGCATTTATGGTTTTTTGCTCACCACAAACAACGCACTACTTTTTGGTCGCGGAAGTACACAGCGTAAACACGAGCACTAGCTTTGCACTGCATGTGTGGAGTGGAGGATAGCCTCCATTTCACTGCGGCTGTCTTCCCTTCCCCCTCTCCCGTTTTTCTTGATTTAAGACAATAGGACGTTTGAAATAAGGTACAGTCAAATCTTTAGATGTTTGCATGCTGGTACTTTTATTTTTGCTATATTGAGGTACACTTGTACTTAGATGCATGTAAAAGACAACCTGCTTTTTATTTAATGTTTTAATAAACACCGCTTAAACCAGGAGCCGTTGATGGCACTTTTGTAATAGTACACTGCAGCTTTTAAGGGTCCGAAGCTCTGTTAAAATAGGAACGCCTTGGATGCAGGTTTGCTGCAAGGAACCTGCGCCTGTGATAACAGTAACCGATGTGTGTAAAACAATCTTTCTCTTTTTTTCAACAGGCTCTTCCTCATGTTGCGGCTTACTTGAAGTCTGACAAGTGCATTAAATGGCCCCTCAACGGTGACATGGCCAGTTTTGGCAGCAGGCTGCAGAAGAAGCCATGAACAAATATTCATTTTTCATTTCGAACAAGGATTTGCACAATAAAATAAGCATTTAATTTTACATGTAGCTCTTTGTTCGTTCATTCTTCAAGACTTAAAGGGGCCCTCTAACACATTTTTCGCACCCGTTTTCATGTGCGTATTGCGTAGACTGGAAGGTGGACAGACAAATGCTACAAGAATGACAGCGATAGGAGCAGGCTGTGCAAAGTTATTAAGGAGACAAAGTTCAAAATACAAGCAAAAAAATGCGGACCCTCAACTTGGATTTCGCGGGGTCAGGTGATCGCATTTCACTCTCCACAAACGTCATAGAGCTCGGCCAATGGAATTGGCTTTAGGCGCCTACGTAGCGGAAGTTCGTACGCCATCGTTGCCTGTTCGCTCCAGTGTAGTGATGACGCCGTTGCCATGCCAACAAACAACGCGGAGCGAGAGCGTGCCGCACTGTCAGTTATGAGCTTTTCTGACCGCTCCGACTTGTAAGAGCGGACGCTTGTGCTTCGAACCGAGGCTTTACGCGTCGTTCCGTGTTAAGACACTTGAAGGCAAGTGCCGTCGTCTTTAAACTCGCCGTCATGACCACTGAGAGGGGCGAATACGACCATACTCGGCAACGTTTCTTCACGGGTTGTTAGCTAAACGCGCAGACATAGAAGCAGTGGGAATAGGAAATTTTAGCATGTCAACATAACCCCAATGCGCAAAGCACTTTGCGTAGAGCGGAATACCGGGTGTAAAGATTGCATGCGCAAGCACGGCAGACCACCTGGAGCGGTTGCCGTCCGCTTCGAATCTTTTGAGTGGTCGTCGCGCGCTATGTAGCCCTCGAGTTGCTGACGGTTTTAGCTGCTTTAGATTTGTATGATGAAGCTTCGACGGTAAAGCACCCGTAAAAATTCGACACCGTTTCTCAGCGCGACACAGAATGTCGAGGCTGTAAGGTAGCGAGTGGCTGCAGGTATCTCGGAGGACATAGATCACGCGGTTTTGCTTGTTCTGTTTACCACCCACAGCTGGCGCCACTTGGCTGTGACAAACAACGCTATCCGGTATCCAGTACATCTTTGCGTATACCGGCTTAGCGGACACGTTCAAATTCCTTTATAGCGCTGCGCGCAATACAACACACTTTGACAGAACGGCAAAGTCCACCCAGTGGTTCAGCGCTTTAGCGAGTCACGAACGTACACAAGAGAGATGAAACAAAGTGATTCTTTTCGTATGGACATACGACTCGTGTAAGCAAAATGCAAGAGGCGAAACGGGAGCCAGCGCCTCTATCGCGTTTTATAATTGTGGCGATCTTTCTACTACAACTGCGCCTATTGGCGTTCAATAAAAACCTACGCAAGCGAAAAACAAAGCCGAATATTACTTGCTTACCGATGTAGTGCCGCGAGCACTTATAGTGCTACTTTCGTCCAATCACCGGCTCGAGCCCTAAGTCGTCATTTCCGCACAAATAGTTCTGACGAGCGCCACTACGCGCTGATGCGGGCGGCAGCGATGGGATGATTTCATTGAACGATTAAAATATTAAATCAACTGATATGGGCGGTTTGACACCTGCCAAAAATATCCTCAGCCATCTGTCTACGCGTCCCGCAAATAAAAAATGGGTGCGAGGAAAGTGTTAGAGGGCCCCTTTAACGAAAAGTCTGTGGTGCTCTCTCTGTAGCCGTAAGGCGGGGAGACGCTTAGGTCGGTGCATTGGTGCTGGCAGCAGAAGACAAGAAACAAAAAAGGCCTTGTGGCGGAACTTCCACACGGGCAATGGTGTTCAAAAGGTGCTGTCGCTGGTGGTGTTCTAGCCCTCACAGATATCACCGGTTTACTTCGCACTGCCTATGCCACCATAACAGCCCATCATCTACCCATCAACGGCGTGTACATATCGTTCCATCGTCACTCTGGGCAGTCTGTCATGCCGAGGAAGCCACCCGTGGCTCAAAGCAGTCACCTAGGCTGGGGTGCTTGCAGCCCTACTCCGACCGCATCACCGGACCTATTCATTTATTGTTTACTCTCTGTCATCACTTAGGTTGGCGTCATCACTTTAGCGAAAGTGCACGAGCACCTTCTAAAATCTGATACAGAAGCGAGTTCTGTGATACAGGAGGTGCAGAATCAAAAGAAATAAAGAAAGGGATGGGTGCTGAACAGGATGAATGGTGACGGAATGAATGTGCAGGTGTGAACGCGCTTAGAGTAGGAAAACAATCCGTATGAGAGTTCTTGGTTGGAAAACATCCTTGTGGGAAAGCGAACTTACAGATTTTTGCAACTGGTCAATTACCATTTTACAATGCCAACATCGCTATTTTTGGCCAGAGATTACGCTTAGTAAATGAGAAAACGTGCGAAAAGAAAAGGCTGATGCCGCCTTGATGTTTCTGCACCAGCTCGCTGCAAAGTTGATCGTAGATTATAAATTCAGGAGGCTGGACTAGTTGGAAGAGATATGTGACAGATATATATTTTCTCTCTTTGTCCTCTATGTGCGCACATATCTGTCATGGTTTTATTTGTCACTGAAAATGAATCTCATTTTGTTTAGGATAGCCAGAGAAAAGCAAGTTTCATAAATTTCTGTCTAAAAATTGTTTAGCGCAGGCAAAGAACGGAACGTTCTTTGCCTGCGCTAAACAATTTTTAGACAGTATGCACCAACTAGGCCCTCAAAAAGTCCTATTAATTCATAAATTTCATTACGCCAATGTGCTCTTTGATATTCGTGTCTTCACGCCTACGACGAGGTGCCAAGGTTAAACGTAGCGAATTTCAGGAAACTTAGCTCTTTCGTTTCAATCTAATAATAAACCTATGACGGCGAAATAGTTCTCAAACAATAATCTGCCAGTCTAAACCTTAGGGGCCCAGTGACCCTAAGCTAAAAAAACGGGCCGCACAGGCATTTTGACTTCACTACCTAGCGCGTGTTTTTTGTTGTGCTTGTCTTGAATCTTGTAGCCTCTCTCGGCTGTCATCTTTCTAACCCCCTCCCCTTCTCCCCAGTGCAGGGTAGCAAACCGGAATCTAATATCTGGTTAACCTCCCTGCCTTTCTCCTCTTTTCTCTCTCTCTCTCTACCTAGCTTCATCCTCTTTGCGCCGATACGTGTCGCTACGCGTCTTGCATAAAATCAGTGTTTTTTTTTTTTTCTTTTGCTCAACACGTCCCCGCCCCATCGAATACGTTGCCTGTTACAAAGATAGTTTTCTTGCTCACTTGCGGGGCTGAAAGAGAAGCTATTGTGGGGTTAATAATATGGGTAACCGACAAGATAATACGGAGGGCACTTTATCCTAGCTTGTTTTCCTTATCGCCCCTGTGACGTTAGGCCGCCTTAAGGGACTAAAACGGTGATCTGTGCGAAAGGCTATCATAAAGGCTTGTTTGTAGATACTGGACTAATTTGTTCATGAAGCAAATGATAAGGGCACAGGGAAATAAGATAAGGAAAACAGGAGGTTTATTGCATAGGCTGTTGCATTCTAGCCACTGTAGTTGCGTTCACGAAACGTGAATGGCAAAGAAATACCGCACGTGCTCTAAGGAACGCTTGGAATCCAGCATCCATCGATGCGCTCATTTTATCTGCGGCGCTAACTGGCGGTCTGAATCTATCAAGATGTCAATCAAAATGAAAGTGCAAGCCTGGTGGCCCTTGTCCAGTGTAGCACTTGAAGATTAACTTGCTCCGCACAGCCTTGTGCTTGATCAGGCTCTAGCAGACACCATAAAAATCTTTGACAACGCATTGAACTGTTCCGAAAAATTACAGGTCTGCGCCCACAACTACAACTCATCATCATCACTTCCCGTGTGCGGTGCGCTCTTCCTCACTACATCCTCACATCGTCATCGACAGCACTTCTCTCCACGTGACCGGCTAGCAACCGCTTTCAAGCTGCCAAGCTGCTGCCCCGTGCCCCCGTGCCCCACTGTTCTGTGGCACGAGCCGCTCGAGCTTTGCGAATAATATCGGAGGATAACGGGCGTTAAGCGCAATTAGAAAGCTTTGAAATGCCTCCTAGGAAAGCCGCGGTAAGTGGTCTTTCACTATCCCATTTTCCCGCGGGCCATGCCTCCGAAATAAAAAAAAAAAAAGCGCGGCGGCATGTTCTTTCCCTTGGCGGTGCCGGCGTCTGTGCCGGCATTACGTAAAGCGGTATCGACGCTGCAAACGCAAAATCCGGGCGGCTCATCTGCCACGGAAGCGTATGCTTGTAGGGCACGAGTGTTGTTTGAACGCTTCGTTAAAGTGTTGTGTTAAAGTGTATTCTTCGCCTAGTGTAGTTTGAACGCTTCGTTAAAAGCACGGGCCTCTCCCGCTAAACGTGCCGATATCGCAAGCACTGGCCGTGTTTTGGGCAGGTGAATTTGTCAGTATGGGCGTTGATAGTCGTTGTTGTGTTAGCAGTAGATTTCAGATTGCGCGCCGCTATTTCACTCCGTGTACGCGGTCGCCAGTTCCCGCGCCCTAAGAGGTCGTTGCCCCATCCCATTCGCGTGGGAGCCGGCCTGGGCAAGATCATAGTGCAACACAGGGTGAACTACTATTTACTGGTTTGGCATGAAGCCGTCACTCGCAGCTCATTGCAGAAAAATTAGAGCGCTCGATTCAAGTGTAACGCTGCATTTGGGCTTGTGTATGCAGTTTACAGCTCATACGCGAATTTTCACTACGCACAGCGTTCAGGCAGGTACACCTGGCGTTTGGCACGGCGTTCCTAAAATTTGCGACCCAGTAACCTTCGAGGGGAAAAAAAAAAAAGAGTATTTAGCTCACCTGCATTTGTTCGTGACTGTGTCTGGCGTTTACAACTTATCGTTTGTGCAAGTGTGTCATCGTTTGCGTTGACTGTGTTGAACGCGTTTACAACTTATAGCTTTTCATCCATTGAATGCATTTCGCGTTCTCTTCATATTTGCGTCACTTTGGCTCTCTATTCCTTATCAGTACTGACCTCCCAATACTTCTATAGACTGTGAGCTAACTGAATTCCTTATCAGTACTGACCTCCCAATACTTCTAGAGACTGTGAGCTAACTGAATGAATGACCTGAATGAAAGCATATCATTTGCTTTGATTGCTTTTTTCTAGAGCGCATTGCTTTCTTTTCTTCTCTTTGTTGTCAGGAATCTCGAGATACAACGAAGCAATCATCCAGCAAAAGGAAAAAGGGCGCTCGTTCTGTCGCTAGCAGTGCCCCTTCAGTTAAGAGACGGAGGGCTGCCAAAGGTAACATTTGAAAGCTTGCTTGTGGGCTCTTTTATTAGGTGACCTACTCTGATTGATACATGTTTCTGGTGTAACTGTACTTACTGCGCTGTAGTTCCATGTAAAATAAACCAAAGCGTGGCACTGACAGGATCACAGCCTGACATGTTTCATATTTTAAAGGGACACTAAAGTAAAACAGTAAATCAATCTTTACCGATGGATCGTCATTGATTTCTCCATCACGGGTTGCATAACAGAAGGGAAAATTAAGGTCAGATTTATGTTTTCTTGAATTTCACGCTGAAACCTCAGCATCCCAAAAGGACATGTCGTTGAGCTAGTTGGTTCATCCTGTGAAGGAATAGGTATGGCGCTAAATCGACGGGACATAGACAAGACAGAACACACACAACTCAACGCAGGCATGATGTCGCAAATTTTAAGCTAATATTTCATATTTTGGGCCGTATGGGCTCAGTAGAATTTCAAGAACTCGCTATGTTAATAAACCGGCTGCCTAAAAAACACACAATTCATGACTATCGGATAATAATAATGTGGTTCCTAGCAGGCGCGCCTTCAAAATCTGCGACGGCAGTGAGTTGGTGCAGGTACTTCGAGGCGGTGTCACAGAGATTTGCTGATTCGAAAAGAAGTTATTTTGCTCTTTAGTGTGCCTTAAAGGGCTTTGCTGCAATTTTTGAATATTGTCAGAAAAATGCTGCCGTTCAGCAGTCTGTGTTGTTGTGAACGTGTGTGCCAAATACGGTTGCGCTGCGTGCAGCGGGGAATTTGCGATATCGATTCAAAGACTTGTGTAAATTTCTTATGTCTAGGGTTGTTTGTTTTCTCGTAAAGCCAGATGCTTACACTTTGAACAGGTTTCAGGAAAATCTTGCTAGTTCTTATTTGTCCCCAAATTCCAAAAGCATAAGCCAATTTTCTTTTTCTTTTTTGGCACTGTGCGAATTTTGTGTTGTGCATGCTCTACCCACCTTTCCTCAGGACAGTTGAGATCCTGTTGACGGAAGTGAACTCCAGTGACCTGTAGTTCATTGCACAAGCTGTGTGGAGCACTGTTAATGCTACACAGCTCTCAACCTAGTGCACAATGAGCTAATGGAAGCTGCAATGTCCAAAGATTGGACAGGTCTCGGATGAAGACCAAAATGTTGCACACGAAATGTAATGCATTTAACGAGGCTGTGAAAACATAGATGGCCAGCTTTTCATGAATAAACTATTTAATTATCAGTGCTCACTACTGCCACTATTATGGATTTTCCATAGCAAACTCGTAATTTGAGATTTACTATCAGAACCTGGCGTCACCTTGATTAACGGCTTGAAAAAGAACCCCAGGTTGAATGTATCACATTTAGGGAAATTGTGATACCCCTTATTGAAACAACAAACATGAACATAATGTGTTACTTAATAAATCCGTATGTCTAACCCAAATTTCACAATGGTTCCATAAAAAAATTTAATTTCTTCCCGATTATAAACTTGAAAAATAACTTTTGTTGAGGGGGCATCGGGGTGGGGAAGGGGGGCTGCAGGAATCTTCCTGGGGTGTGTGTATTTAAGTTCTTGTTGCATTTGGAATGCTCTTTTGCAGCAGAAGTGACTGTAGAACGTCGTACTAGTGCTGGAAGCGTGTACACGGTTGGCCAGGGTGATGTTGGCCAGCTCGGGCTAGGGCCAGATGTCATGGAGGTGGTGCGGCCGGCTCTGGTCGCCGACCTAAAGGACGTGGTGGATGTTGAAGCCGGAGGCATGCACACACTCTGCCTCACAGCTGACGGCAAGGTGAGGCTTTATAGAGACCCGCTGCAACAAAATTTTATGCGACACAAAAAGGAAAAGGCAAATTTTCACATATACAATGGAGGTATAGAGGAGCTTCCAAGTGATATTTGATATGCGAAATATGAGCAGGAGCACCATGAAAAGCTGGCAAAAATAGCAGTTGTCGAGCCCCGCCACGATGGTCTAGTGGTTATGGCACTCGGCTGCTGATCCGAAGGTTGCGGGATCGAATCCCGGCCGCGGCGGCTGCATTTCGATGGAGGCGAAATGTTGAGGCCCGTGTGCTGTGCGATGTCAGTGCACGTTAAAGAACCCCAGGTGGTTGAAATTTCCGGAGACCTCCACTACGGTGTCTCTCACAATCAGAGCTGGTTTTGGGACGTTAAACCCCACAAATCAAATCAGTAGCACTTGTCGATGCCGAAAATTGAGATGAACAAAAAGAAATAGTGTATGGACACCGCTGCCACTTGCTGACTGGTGAAAATGATGTGATCCGAAATACGTGCGGCTCCTCAATGTGACTTGTGAAATCAAGGAGGGTGTTGGGACAAGGAGGATAAAAAAAAATGCTGGAGTGGCAACGCTTGCTGAACCTTACCGCAATGGGTGAAGCCGGCATTTGCCTCTGGTTCAGCCCTAAAAGCTTGCCAATCTGTCCAGAAACCACTATCAATTCAAGCATTCTTGATCTATGTATTTTATAGAGTACTTGTAATATAAAAGCGTGTTGTTTTGGATTAATAAACTACCACTGACCGAGCATCAATGCCACGATGTAGCACACAAATTTTTGCGACATTTCACCCAAAATCTCGTAGCCCAAACAGGCACATCAAGCATTGTCTGTCTAGCAAAGATGCCCACTTTAAAGGTGCTAAGAAGCGTGAGGAAAGTGCTTTTTCTTTTGTGCTATCTGGATGCTGTTAATCAATGCCTCTGGTAAGATGGTGGCCACTGGCTTCACATTTAGGAAAAAATCTCCACTCCAGCATTTTTTTTTTATCCTCCTTGGGTGGGGAGGTGCTGAAATGTGCTTGTACCTTTGCTGTTGTGACAACCAGAGATGTTGGTTTCATATCTGTCACCATGGAGTGGTCAAGGGAGCGGTCAAGGTGGATTAATTGTGCGTTGAGGGCAGCTCTGCAGAACATATGCTGTTATTGTGTTCTAAATTGGGAATTTCGTTGGTGCAAGGTTCCTTCCAGTATTATACTAAACATCTAGACAAAAAATGCACATGTTAACTAGCACTGCCAAGGCCCGTTGCCTGAAGGGGGGGGGGGGGGGAGGTGGCGGAGCACCACCATTTTCACAAGTCTGTGAAGCCAAGTACTTTCACTTCACTTTTTAACACGTCTAAAGGATGTCTGACACACAAGTTGCTTCTTGCATAATGCATTTCCTTATTCACTGAGCAGTTCTCACCTCCATGTGGCTTTAATGTAAATGTCCCTATTTCATTTACTTTTAGGGTGTGTAGTTTGGGCCCGCTGTTTAGCCATCTTACACTAGCCCATTGTCATTGTTCGTGTTGTTGCTTCCACATCACACCATTTATTCCCAGTGCCCCGTCACGGTGGTCTAGTGGCTATAGTACTCGGCTGCTGATCCGAGGGTTGCGGGATGGAATCCCGGCCACGGCGGCTGCATTTCGTTGGAGGCGAAATGTTGAGGCCCGTTTGCTGTGCGATGTCAGTGCACGTTAAAGAACCCCAGGTTGTCAAAATTTCCAGAGACCTCTACTACGGCGTCTCTCATAACCAGAGCTGGTTTTGGGGCGTTAAACCCCACAAATCATTTATTCCCAGTGCCGTAATGCCCTAAATCATCATAATCAAGCATCGCATAGGTACTTCACCTTCAGTATTGTCAAACATGCATTTTCCCTGTGCTACTTGTACATTTAAGTGACCGCTTTGGCTGAGTATGACTGCATATGATGTGGTTGAAGCACATAGGCGGCTTTCAGCATCCTGGGGCCATGGGAGCAATATTTTCAAATCTTCTTGTGCTCTAATAATTTTTATGGTGTTACATTTCAAAGCCACGATATGATTATTAGAGGCACCTTAGTTATGGGCTCTGGAAACTTCAACCACCTAGAGTTAAAGGGCACCGACATCGCTCAGTACATGGGTGTCAATATGCCTCCATCAAAATGCAACGGCGGCGGCTGGGACTTGATCCCACGCCCTTCGAATCAACAGCCAAGTGCGAAAGCTACTAGACCACTGTGGCGGGACCTTCTTATGCTCTAACTGTTACACACATTTTTGGATGTGTTTTTGTTGCACTGCAGTAGTATTCATCTAGCTTGCGTGCCTTGGTTTGCTTTGTTTCAGGAAGTATGGGACATAGTGTGTCCTGTACTTTGTGTCGCAAAGACCTTGTGTGATGTCCGCTTGACATATCATCCTTGATAGCAGAGAAGCGAGTGTTGTCACAGAAGGAAACTCAAGCAAGCCAGGTGACGTGTTATGTCGGAAAGACACCCCAAAGGCCTTGCAACTGCTCCTAGAGTATGCTCGCTTGCACAGAATTAGTGCCAAGATTTGTCATTCCTGTAGCATCAGATTGGATGAAGTATAGAAAGTGATCTGGAAGCTGTTTTGATGATTATATTATACAAATGTGCTGAGGTGGTAGCGCAAGTACTCTTGACCTTTAGCAGACCAACATGAGTGCTTTGCATTAAGTCTAATTTACGAGATTTTAATCATGCAAATCTCACAAGACTGAACTGACTCTACCAAAAGTTTTCAACCGCCCCTGCCCAATGCTCAAGACATTGGCCCGCAGCATGGCACTTTTGTATGTTGAGGCCAGCGTACTGTGTGATGTCACTGCACGTCAAAGAAACGCAGGTGGTCAAAATCAATCCAGCGCCCTCCACTGTGGCCTACCTCATAATCATATTGTGGACACTTAATGCACTATTCTTAGTCATCTGTACATAATCATCACATGGGCTTCATCGATTGTGGGTTGTCACCTTCAGTCTCATCTATGCTTCGGGCTCGGCCGGTTTGCCGCATCATCCAGGCGTAATAAATACTCCATGGTGACTGCATCGTCGCAATGTCGTGGTTTTGGCACATAAAATCCCCGCAATTATTGTTGAAGCGGCAAAATAATGGATAAAGCAAAGGATCCCCTAATAACGTGGCCGGTGTCTGTTGACGCAGGTGTGGTCGTTTGGGTGCAACGACGAGGGTGCCCTTGGTCGCCAGACGTCGAGCCTCGACGGCAGTGAGACGACCCCGGGAACCGTGGAGATCCCAGAGCCAGTTGCCCGAGTGACGGCGGGCGACTCCCACTCGGTCGCGCTCACGGTGTCGGGAAAAGTGTACATGTGGGGCAATTTCAGAGACTCCAAAGGCCAGATGGGGCTCCTCACCCCAGGGAAGGCCGAGCCTGTGCCAAAATTGGTTGCATCTAAAATTGTGCAGGTAAGATTGTGATTGCCACATTTTCCTGAATCTAATGCACAGCTTTCTTTTTTTCTTTCTTTTTGTGAGAAGGTAGCCCTGCATATTTATTGCCTTCTCATTGGGATAAAATGTGAAACTTAAATGTCAGCCTACTGTTACTGGCTTGGACAGTAAGGTTGCATGTTATAAGTGCTATTGCCATCGAAAGGTAGCGGTGGAACATGTTTTTGTAAACGTTTTGTAAATGTTGCTGTAGGTTTGTTTGGTTCTCGGCTTCCATCACCAACGGTGCTCTCAGTCAGTCACCTTGGAGATACTGTCAATTCACAAGATCTCGTGCAACTTGCCACCAGATGTGTTGGCATGCTGTGTGCTCTGCAGTGCAGTATAGCGATATCGAGAAATCCGAAAAATGTGACTGTTATGACCGATGATCGCATATCTGAACTACCATGAAAAAAAAAGCTGCCAAGCATGCCCTACTAGACCCCTCGAAAGTAGCATTTTTGGAATCTGCATCTGTTATTTTCCTTATCTGCCAAGTTTTCTACCTCTAAAATGCGTACTTCATTCGTAACATTAATTTCAAAATATATTGGGCACGTGATTTTCTGCCTGTGCAGTTTCAAAGTGACACATATTCAATAATGCCAACCCTGTCTTCGACTTAGGAGTGCCTACCATATTCACTCTATTCTACCGCGCCCCCGGTTGTAATACGCATCTGTTTCCCATGGACAAAAAAAAGTGAAACGTCATTTTAATTCACACCCATCTTTTCTGACACAGAAAAAAAAAGGCGCACACAGAAAAAACGTGACACAGAAAGAACGCGCACCCGTTTCCCGGGACCAAAAAAAAAGTGAAACATCGATTGTAACGCGCACCCTCGAAAAAAAGTCATTAGTAATCGACCTTCTCACATTCATAAAAATAAATGTCGTACTCCCGTAATGAACGCACTCGCATAATAAACAGACCGTCGACTTTGGACCCCTGCCGTCCCTCAAACGGCCGTGCTGCGGCTTTCCCGCTTCACTTGATCCGCGACGTCGCGAAGACGTTTGGCGCGCCGATTCATAACTCCTGCGTCCCGACAAAACTCCCGCACGTTGCCGGGCCTATCCGCGTGCAAGCGGCGATAACATCATTTACTCGCAGTGCTGCGTTCCTCCGTGCTGTCGCAGTTCCCTCAGGCTCGCTGCCGCGTGCTGCCATGCGCGCTGTGCCTTGGCTGTGCAGGCTGGCACAGCTAAGCTTAAGCATGATCGGGGCGTGGTCTCAGAGATTGCCGCGATGCAATCTCTGAGACCACGCCTAACTATTCTTCAGTGGGACCTATGTCACATCCGGCTGTGCCACTTTATGCACCATGGCTGATTATGCAAACTAGAGGAGATGCTCAGGGGAACATGAAGGCTTGAATCAAACAGATCGTTAAAAACGATGGAGGACAGGGAATGTTGCTGGAGCCAACATTGCAACAAGTGTTCTACATAGTTTTTACAATCTGTTCATCGATGGACAATTATGGTAACGTAAGGAAGGTTCTGAGATTTCAAGAAGGTTCTGTACGTGCTTCCCATGAAGGTTTTGGTGTGACAGCACCTACCTTGCTGTCATTGATCTAATAATTGTCGATCCAATGCATTTGAAGTGACCCTTGTGACACCGGCATGCACTATAAATCTTGTAGCCATAGAGAAGTATGTCTGTCGCACAGTGAAATTTGTCCGGTGTGTTGTGCGCTGTTCTTTGCTCTGATGCTGCGTGCCTGGTATACTTGCTGTTGCGAATGGTGTTTTCGGTGTCAACGTGACTTGGCACTCTAAATTGAAAAATAGTGATGAGAAACTTTTTAAGGAAGGAATCAGAGGAAAGCCAGGTAACAATTATTGTCGTGCAACCGTGAGATGTCCCAAAGGATTCAACTGTTTTAGAGGTGTAATTGAAATGAGTCAGGGCGCTGTCTTTCCTTGCGTTTTTGCACTTCATGTGAGGCGGGTACTGCTTGTACCACTGCAGATTGCCTCCGGCAGTGACCATGTGGCGATGCTGTCAGCTAAGGGCGAGTTGCTGACCATGGGATGCGGAGAGCAAGGACAGCTGGGGCGGTTGTCTACACGAACTGAAACGCGCAGGTCGTGCGTTGGTAAAGAAGACCTGTTCAAACCCACCGTAGTGCCTGTAACCAAGCCTAAAGGTAAGATCTGCACGTAAAAGTAGGCTATACCAAGTCATGCAGCCAGAACTTGTTATGATGAAACCCTATCTGGCACGAAAGTAATTTGACATAACAGGTTATTAGAAACTTACATTTACCACACTTACATTTAGCAGACACACACTGCAAAGGAGGACGTATATTAAGGACGTAAATTGAAAATTTTCTTTACATATCTCAGTTAGCTTTTGTTTTATAAACATTTACAAGCTTTGTGCTTGTGGAAAGCTGGGCACAGCTGTAAGACATGGTAGAGGGCTGGAACTGCAGTAAAACCTCGTTATAACGAAGTTGAAGGTGGAGCAGTAATTACTTTGTTATAACTATTAGTTCTTTATAACCAATATCAATTTCATCTGGAGGAATTTCAAGGGGAATTGCAATTGCTTCGTTATGTCTGATAGTTCGTTATATCCGGGTTCATTATAACAAGGTTCTTCTGTAGTTTGTTTGTTATATTGCTTGTCCTTTGACACAGTCTGGTGTCGAACAGGGATAGTTCAGTTTTATTTCATATCTGAACTGAACCGAAAAAAAAAAGAAGAAAAGGAAACAAAATTGTTTGGCAGATTAGGTTTGTTCGATTAGTCCAAGGATAACTACAAAAAAATGCTATGTGTATAGCTATTCTCTGTGGTGCTGCTCTTCAAGTCAAATATATGCAAAGCTGGTTCATGAAAAGGAGCAAAGCACAAGCCGCCCATTTTTGGCATGACTGTGCTGTTGAATCCCTGTACGAACGTCGTGCACCAGTAAGCAGTTTGTGTTCCTTATATGACGGGTCTCCTGTAAGCAGGGTACCATGCTCTCATTTTCCAGTCAACCCGTATTTCAGTGTGGGCACACAAACAAGTTAACCACAAAAGGCTACAGCTTGTTGCAAAGTGTTTATTATGCAGTGATACCCTGCTAACTTGAAGTAGGAAGAACTGGAAAAAATAAGGTTGAGTGCGAATAGAATATTGTTCGTATCCTTCTTGCATACCATATTTACTCGATTCTACCGCACCCTTGATTCTAACGTGCTCCCGTTTCCCGAGAAACAAAAAAAAACAAGAGGGAGAGAGAGAAAGTGAAACATTGATTGTAACGCACTCCCGTTTTTCGTGACATGGAGAAAAAAGAGTCCTTAGTGATCAACCTTCTCACATTCGTGAAAACAAATGCTGGTACTCACGTCATGAACGCACTGCCAACTTTGAACCCCTGCAGTCGCTCAATTGGCCGCGCTGTGGCTTTCCCGCTTCACATGATCCGCGGAGGACTCGAAGATGTTCAGCGCGCTGATTCATAACTCCCGCGCCCCGATAAAACTGCCGCACGTTGCCAAGTGTAGCCGCATGCAAGCGGTGATAACATCATTTACTCGCAGTGCTGCATTCCACCATATGCTATCGCGGTTCCCTCACGCCCGCTGCCACGTGCTGCCATGCAAGCTGCTGCAGAGGCTGGCGTAGATGAGCCTAAGCATGGTTGGGGCGTGGTCTCCGGGATTGCAATGGTGCAATCTCGGACGTCATGGAGCGCGCACGACTGAGAGGCTCAGGTGGCTCAGGCTCGGCACAGATATGAGGGAGAAATGTGATGATGAGCCGTTTTTCATGGGGTGATGGGAAGCATCTCTCATTACGGCTACCCACGAACGCTACCGAAAGCTGGTGCGGCTGGTCGTCTCGGAGGTTGCATCGGTGACGTAGCAACTTTGGTTGCCCGCAAGACAGCCAGCCGGCGCTGCGAGTATCATCGGCATACTCATCATGTGTGTCGTGGTGGCGTTCAGTGCAAAGCCAGCGGCAACATAAAAACTACAGAAACTATGCGTACCAAAGACCGCCGTGCCGCTAGTTCTTTTTTTTGCCGGTGACCGTTCGACAGCGCCCGAGCCTCATAGGAGACGGCCATTTTGATGCCGACGGCGATATGCTAACGGTGTGGTTCGTTCGCACTTGATTCTAATGCGCGTACGATTTTTGGACTTGTTTTATGGGAAGAAAGGTGTGCGTTAGGATCGAGTAAATACGATACTTCCTCCAATGTAAGTCTTAGAAAGGATACTATTGTAAAGCATTACCAAAAAGGAAATTTATTGAACGACTTGTGTATTCCCACAAACTTGTTCCTCGAAAGAGCAAGAGAGAACTTTGCGGTAAGTTGGACTTTGTGCTGCACTGGTGCCCAAGCTTTCATTGGCATGCAGCTTGTAGGTAGACCAGTATAGTACGAATTCCAAGTGAAGCCGTAAATGGCTTGAAGTGAATCCCACTTGCTTTTTTGTGCACTTGTGCCTCTGAAAAATTCCTGCAAAAGAACGTTTTGCCAATTTTTATGCTCGATGCGTTTTCCCAGTCTTATGTAAAGCAAGATATACAATTTTTCGATGTGCTTGTGTCTCCTTTGCTAAGGGTGTAATATTTTGTGTTCATGATTCAACGGTGGAATGTGTCGTGGTGTCGTGTCCAGGTTGCAGATCGCGAGCCTTCGACAGGGTCTGGGCTGGAGCGTACGCGACGTTCGCACGGCTGCGCGACAATGGCAAGCTGTGTGCCTGTGGCCTTAACAACTACCACCAGCTGGGAGAGGTGCCACAGTTGTCGAGTGAGAACGCCACAATCATCAATGCACCCCAACCACTGATCTCGTGTGAAAACCACAGGTGAGTGATTTACACACTGTACACTTAAGGGGGGAGGCTACCTTGGAAGGGCAACTTTTTTGTTTGTTGAGATATCCTAATGAAATTTTCAGGGTAGGCTGATAGCAAAGCCATTTGAATAACCACAAAATTTCATGCATTTATGTCCACTGGTTCCCAAGTTACAGCCATTTATCAGGATAGTCCACATGGGTTGCTTAGTCAGGCTCTGGTGAATTTGGTAAATGTGCTAGCACTGTGAAATTTACTATGATGATTCCTGGATGGGTGCTCTACACTAAGACAGAGCTCTTTTTTTAAATTTCCTTGCTGAAAATTTTTAGCAGAGCACTGGATTTAGTGTCTGCCATTTGGCTTTTATCAATGAAATTTGAATTAATTATTACAAATTACAGACACGATAAATTTAAAAAGCGGCTTTGTCTTTGTGTGGGCAGTTTATTAAGGTACACAATAAAATAAAACTGATAGAAATCAGATGAACGGTTCCAGAGATATCACCCGACTAAACAGCCTCACTGGCCAAAAAGGTCATTTTGAGAAAACGTGCTTTTAATGTTACGAGCACATTTCTGTGTCTAAAATAACGCTGAAGGGTAACAAAGCGTCATTTTTCTGCACTGCTATTCTTTTCCGATTCTCCTGGTTTTGTTTTCCGGCATTATCCATAAAGGGGTTGCGATCGCCGATGCCGATTCGATATGCTAGACGCGCTTCAACATCGGCAACTATGCCTCATCTATCAATGGCGCAGAATACCTAGGAGTTGGAAACATCGCTGCAGTCGCCTTGCGCTGATAAATAAAAGCAACTTCGGCATGATAAGGCTAGTCGTGGTCGTGGGTAGCACGCTGCCCCGTGGAATCAGCCTTTACATAATGCGTCAGCGCACGGAACGGCCGAACGCGTGTAGCGTCCCTACTGCCGGCGCCTACAACCGCGATACGATCTTGCAGGCGCGGAGCGCTTATCACGCGAAAGCGCGACGAGAGATAAGATAGTAGCGGGGAGGCGACTTCAGAAAGTATTGCGCGCGATAACGAAAAGCGAAGCGGAAAACTATGGCCAGCCGCACGGCGACAGCAACGGAACAGGCGCTAGGCCTAGCCGCAGCAGATGACGCAGGGAGCGACCGCCGGAGGAGAACGGCGCGTCATCGCGCGCAGCAGCCAATGGCAGTCGCGCGTTCCCCCACTTCCTCAAGGAGTGCGCGCTTAGCCCAATCGCGGCTTCGCGTGTGAGCCGCGGGAAACTCGAAAGCCCCCGCAAGCTCCCAATCATAAGCGAATCGGGCTTTGACCACGCCACCACCGCTCCCGCCGATGGTGGAAGAAAAAAGCGCAGGAATTTACGAACAAAACAAAACCAAAATGGCGGCCGTAGGTTGAATGGCGCGAAAACGGCGCTCGCTCGAAGTTGGATGTTTCGGCGCGCGTTTGGCCGGCGCAGAGGGTGCCGCGGCTCGCGATATACGTGATTTGGGGTGATTTTACGTTGAATTAGGCGCTGATATTTACAGAATAGGTAGTTTATTATACAGTGAGCCCAAATATGCGGCTTTCCAAAAATCGCATTTGCCGCGATTTTTTGACTTTCAAAGGCCGCGTCCCCCCTTAAAATTGGTCATGACAAACAGACCTGTGATGGTTCGGTACTATCAAGTATGTTCAATGCTCTACCTAATCTCACTGTTTGTCCAGTCCCTTCATCCCAGTTGTTTTGATATGTGTTTTGCAATGTTTTATGTAGCGCGTGCCTTCAGGCACTCTTATAAAACAGCTCTGTTAAGGTAGTATTGTAACGGCTTATATCATACTAGTACAGTCCACATTCGATAATCTGGCAAAAAGTGTCCATTTTATCTGAAGGCCGTGATGTCCTTTCGTTGGACTTCGGTACAGGAAGGGGGGGTCGTCATCATCTGTGTCGCCATGCAAGCAATGTTACGAACTTCAGTTTGTCAGCATGGGGCAGGCAATTTCAGTAACTACAGTTGAACCTCGTTAACTAGAACTCTAGCGGAATAAAAATTCTGTTCAGATTAATTGTAGTTCGAACTAGCAGGGGTCCTGTTAATTAGCAGTTCAGTGTGTAATTCCAATATTACAAATGCTTGCCCCATAAAGTAGGCTGTACTGCACATCCCTGGAGTTCAGTATCAATAAGTGCACACTGCGGAAATACGGCAATTTAAAGGTCATTTTGAGATGCAAACTCGAAGCAGGCGTGCACTTGCTCGCTGGCCATCCCTGGCTTCCTGATATTGTCACGTGGTCGTGACTATGAAGGACATAGGATGCGGGCTGGTATGGATTGCTCTTTTGCTGGGTGAATGCGTGCCCAGCCAGCAGAACAACTTGTGCTTTGGTATAAGAGGGGTGAGCATGATTGTTGGCTGTCGGTAACAAGAACTGATCAGTGGTGAGGTGCATCGGCTTTTATACATGCGACACATTGCATTCTGGTATTATCACTGGTGCTCGCGTGCACAGTAAAAGCTCGTTAATTGAAATAATTAATTTGGAAAATCAGATAATTTGGGCTTGTTTCCTGGTCCCGTCAAAAATATGCATCACTCTGAGACTGGACGCTTGTTACTTTGGACGGATTTGACCATAGATCGGATAATTCGGCGACTTTCGGGCTGCTGGCAAGGCTTGGAAATGAAGAGAGCAATTCAGAAAGAAATAAAATGAAAAGAAAAAAGAATGCCTTCTCTCATCATGGATCACCATGGATCACAGATGAACGCCATCCTAATTACCGTATTTGCACGAATCTAACGTGCACCTTTTTTCCGATAAAATGGGTTTAAAATCGTATGCGCGTTAGAATCGAGTTCGAACGAATCACACCGTTATCATATCACCGTTGGTGTCAAAATAGCAGCCTCCTACGCGCTTCGGGCGCTGTTGAACGGTCACTGCCGAAAAAGCTAGCGGCGCGGCGCCCTTTGGCGCACATAGTTTCTATGTCGCCGTTGGTCCCCGCGTAACGACGCTACGATACGCATGATACGTAGGCCGATGAAACTTGCCGTGCCGGCTTGGCCGTCTTGTGGCCAACCAAAGTCGCTACGTCGCCGATGCACTCTCCGAGACGCCCAGCCTCACGAGCTTTTGATAGCCTTCGAGAGTGGCCGTAACGTAATAGATGTTTCCCATCACTGCACGAAAAACGGCTCATCATCGCATATCTCCCTCATATCCGTGCTGAGCCCAAGCCTCTCAGTTGTGCGCATAGCTTGACGTCCAAGATATCATCGCGGCAATTACGTAAACAACGCGACCACGCCCCGACCATGCTTAGGCTTAGCTGCACCACCCTAGCAGCAAGTGGCAATGGGCATGAGGGAACTGCGATAGCACGGAGGAATGCAGCACTGCGAGCAAATGATGTTACCGCCGCTTGCACGTGGCTACACCCGCCGACGTGCGGCAGTTTTATTGGGGCGCACGATTTATGAATCGGCGCGCCGAACTTCTTCGAGACACCGCCGATCAAATGAAGCGGGACTGCAGGGGTTCAAAGTTGGTGGTGCGTTTATTATGCGAGTGCGTCCATTACATGAGTACGGCATTTGGTTTTATGTATGTGAGAAGGTTGGTTACTAAGGACATTTCTTTTTTTCGTGTCCCGGAAAATGGGTGCACATTACAATCGATCTTTCACTTTTTTTTTTTCGTCACGTCGACGGGTGCGCATTACAATCGAGGGCGCGGTAGAATCGAGCAGAGACTGTACGCTGTCAGCGACGAAGCGTTCATCCGCAGCGGATGGGGCCAATAGTTTAGTTTTCACTCTGTGTACATGCACTGTGCGGATGCTGTCTGTGATCGCATCGATAGTGCATCTATAGCTTGTTCCGCAGGAGCTGCCGAAAGAGCACTTTTGTGTGTGCTGCGTGCTTTCAGAACTGCATGTTTCAGATCTGAATTTGCTGCAGCATTTGCTATGCAAGTTTATTGCATTTATTTTGACCGTTCGATAATTCGAACATTTGTTTAATTCGGACATTTTTTTCTGGTCCCTAGAAATCTGAATTAACGAGCTTTCACTGTGATCTGGAAGGAACTCAAATAGACATTGGGCATGCAAACTTTGTGGAATTGTTGGCGCCACTTAAGAAGCAAGCAATCGTGCAAGTTAGACGTGCACTGTGCCGGGCAGTAATGTGCTTCACAAGAAAAGTGATCAAGGTATTCCCCGCGAAACCAATGAAAACAGGTATGCATGTTGCACTGAGTCATACTTATGGTGGCATCTGACAATTCAAACAAATTTCTGAGGTCCTTTGAAATTTGAATTGTCGAGAGTCTACCATAGCTTTTGTCTCGAATTCTGTGGGATAAAAAGCACTACAATAAGTTATTTCTGCCAGTGTCATTTAGTTGGGGTGTTGTTTTTTGTGCAAGAAATTGACAGCAACCTAAAAAATGCAACTTCGAATGTATTCGTGTGCATTCTGCTTAAAGGAGTGTAAACACCGAAACATTGCACGATATGTTATGTGTTGTCGAAGCCAACTTGTTGGGGACCATAATGATAACCAGAATATACATGGTTGCCTGCCTTATAATATTGCATGAGATTTATATGCCACAGCTAACTTCAAATATACCATCACAAGAGGCAGCGACAAAACAGGAGTATTGTGTAATGGCAACCTCATGTGGGCTACCAAATCGGCAATGACAGCAACCTAATATTGGGAGACAATTGGGCTCATGGTAGTTTTTGTGGACGTCAACAACAAATACAGGGGTGGAAGTGCTGCGCCATTTGCGCCACGCTGCGCCAATCCGCTTCTGCTGCGCCATCCTGCTCCAAAACGCATTATTGCGCCGAAACTGCTCCCAAGTGGTCTTTGGTGCACGGCCTCCGCGATGGGCTCCGGTGCGCTGCCGGAACCGATCACAGAGGTTACGTTTTGTGCCTTCATGAGCCGCTGTCATCCTTGTGGTGTCGCGCCTATGCGAGCTTATATCATCATCATCACATCGCTTGGCGCGCTCTCGTGACGTTGTCGAAGGCGCAAAAAAGTCAGTTGTGCGGCCATATTTCGATTGTGACGCCGGCGGCAACGGAGTTTTTTGGCGCACTGCGCGCACGAGGCGGTTGCTGTCATCGTGGCCTGGGATTGCGAACATGAATAAAAGTAAGTGCGTCGACGCTTCATATTGTCGAAAAGGTTCTATTTACTGCGAATATTAATTTGATGTGAAGCCATGAGGATAGTGCGAGCAGCTGCCACGGATGTAAATGCACGACCATTATTTAGAAACTTTGCATAAAGGAAAACGCTGTATTGCTGAGTGTGTAATATGGATTTTGTGTCATACGTCTGCATGAGAAAGAAGAATTTGTTTTATCCATTTGCGGTCAATGAAGCCAACCGCGAAACCACTCGCAGGGCTTCGGTTTGTGTAAGTCCGTTGGACCATTTCCGAAACTCTAGTGAGAGCGTGCCTCTCCATGTGCAGAACATTTTGCATTGCACACAAGCCCTTAGACGTTATAGATGCAGCATGTAAACGCGCTCGTGCAGCGATGAGCTTAGTCTCGCCAGTGCACTCGGTCGCGTTGTTCGATTTTGGCTCGTCAGAACCTGCGCTCACCTCGTGGTCGAGTACGCTGTAGCTCGTACCATACGCAGCACAACATGACATGCCGCTCGCCGCCGTTGCTGTGTGTGGTTTGGTACATGAGGTGGCGAGTGAAGAAATATACAAAAAAGAACAAAATAGACACTTAGAACGCTTATTACTCAAAAGCCGAATGTGAGGTAGTACGAAAACAGAACCATGGGGTACAAATTGTGCGCTTGCGACATCTAGTATCATCGCACCTCAAGTACCATATTTGTGTGCATATAACCGACACCAATAATAGACAGATCTTGGAAGGGAACTTAAAGGGAGAAGGTGGAGCCGCATGGCGCACTTTCTGGCGCGATTTACACGCGTTTGGAGGGACGTGAGTGTTTTTTGACGAACGCCTTCGCGAAATCGCGCCGTTGCGCCCCGAATGCCCTGATTTCATGCGGGACTGACGCGTGGTCGGAGAGGCGTGCGCGTCATTTTGACGAACGCAATCTCAAAATCGTGCCGCCGCATCTTCCTACTCGAAGTAGAAAAGAAAACGCCTCGCGCAGCGTGTCGCCCGCTCGTCCGACAAGCGGAGTTTAGGGTGCAGACGCGTGTTTGTTTGGTTTCTTCCAATGCCTCCAGACGGCGCTGACCTCCGCGCATTTCGAAGGAACTTTTTGAAGCCGGCGTAGGCTTTTGACGAAAATGTAGGAACATGGCAAACGCCGCTGCTTTCTTTCCGTGTGGGTCCACCTGCCTCTGCGGCAACGCGGGCTTCTTCGCATGTGTTTTTCGCGAGCGAAAAACGCGCCATGCGGTTCCACTTTAATTCGCGCACTTTGCCTCAAAGTGCAGCTTCGCCGCACGCAGCGCTGCGGCGTGATGCATGCACCCCTCCTCTCCCCCCCCCCCCCTTTTTTTTTCCTTCTCCGGCAAGCGCGCTATGTACGTGAGGGCAAAAAAGTTTTAATAAACACTGGTGCATTCGTTATCCGGATAAACATAGTTTTGCGGTGAGCTTTTTTTTTTTTTTACAAGGAGAAAATCTGGATTACGTGGTCACTGGTTCAGTGTACTACGCTTTAGTCCCATATGTGGCGGTGTCCGCGACTCGGATATATTATAATGTAGTTTATATAGTTTAGCGGTGTGGTGCATAGTACATGGGCCTGTTCTTAGCAGGTGCACTTAGCGATTTTTCAGTGTAGCAAAATGTTCTGTGCAGGAAACTATGCAGATTCATTCAGTTTAGCGCAGGTCTTCGATTTAATCTTTTAAATTTCTTTTGCGGACAGCAGTTTTTATGGTCACTTTTTTTTTTTCAGAGCGATGCACCAAATTTAATCCCGACATCTTGACTAAGAAAGATGGCAATGGAGATTTCATATCTCTTTGGTGTCGTCCAAGCGGAAATGACAGTGATGGCTTCTGTGTGCTGTGTAACGTTACAGTGAGCTGTACACATCATGGAAGCTCAGCAGTGATGCGCCATGCCACTTCTGCTAAGCATGTGGAAAATGCCAGAAAACATCGAGACAAAGATGGAGTCCTTACCAAGAGCCGCTGCACCCAAAGCACCCTAGACTTCAGCAGGAATGCGCCAACAACGTCCTTGCAAGAAAGTGTCGCGAAAGCTGAAGCGCTTTTTGCTCTTACTGTTGTAGCCAACTCACTCCCTTACACTTTGGCAGATGTCGCAACAGCTACATACCCCCATATGTTCCCAGATTCACAGATAGCCAAGGCCTTCCAATGTGGGCGCAAGAAAGTTTCTTACATAATCTCTGACGGCCTCGGACCATACTTCAAAGGGAAAGTAGTAGAAGAACTTGCAGAACCTGGGGTGTTCTACACTGTAATGATAGACGAGACGCCAGTGCCCGAGATGAAGGTGCAGCAGCTGGACGTCCTCGTTCGGTACTTCTCTGTAAAGGCACAAGATGTCGTCGTTGAGCACCTTCAGTCATTTCACATGGGCCACGCTACTGCAGATGAGCTCTTTTCCTGTGTCAGCGACTCGCTTAGTGAGCTACCCAAGAATAACATGGTGTGCTTTTTCTCTGACGGGCCCAATGTGATGAAATGCCTGAAGCGCAAAATAAAAGCAGAGCTGAGCCCTAATATGATTGACATTGGGGAATGCGGACTACATAAAGTTCATAACGCATTTGCTGCTGCTCTTGACACGTTTTGCCAGGAAGTTGATAGTATTGTTACTGATATCCACCAGTACTTCAAATGTGCCACGAGACATGCAGACATCAAAGATCTGCAGCAGAAGCTCGGTTTGCCACAGCTGGAGTTCTTGCGTCACGTAAGCAGTCGGTGGCTGACACTACTGCCAAGTATACAGCGTGTGCTTGAGTTGTACGATGCCTTGAAGGCTTTTTTTTCCAAGAGTGGTGAGCCAAAAACATCATATGTGAGGCACAATCGCCTGGCAGCTGCATTTGCTGACCACACGCTCCGAGCGAGACTTCTTTTTCTAAAGAATGCCGCTCAACTCTTCGACAGATTTCAGACGCTGTTTCAGAGCAAGAAGCCTCTCATTCATGTCTTTTACGAGGAAATGGTGGCCATTGTGAAGCTGGTGATGGGCAGGTTCTTGCGGCAAGAAGCTTTCAAGGATGCAACAGGCTTCCAGTTAAAAGACACGAATGTCGAATTACCGGCCAACTGGAAGGCAAAGCCTGAGCTTGGCTCTGACACTGAGAAGGAAATGGAGCTGTGGACTCCTACCCAGAAAAAGGCCTTCCACGTCAAGGCCAGAGCTTTTTACATCACCTGCACAAAGTATCTCGTCTCAAGGTTACCTCTTGACAACAGAGTGCTATTCCATATGAGATTCTTAAAGCCTGGTGCTACAGGAGATTCTTACACGAAGTCTGTGCGTTTTATTGCAAATGCTTTGCCGCAAGTCATTCCTCCGAACGAAGTATCAACGCTGACGGATGAGTGGCTATCCCTCGTCTGCGAAACAGCAGACTGGGAAATTTCTGACGATGTAATCCCGCATTGGGCAAATGTGTTCCTGGTGAAAATGCCGAATGGTGAGCCCAAATATCCAAAACTTGCGAAACTTGCAAAGGCAGTTCTGTGTCTCCCGCATGGAAATGCGGACTGTGAAAGGGGATTTAGTGAAAACAAGCAAGCCCTGCATCACCGAGCTTCTTTGTCAATAACAAGTGTGACCAGCTTTCGTCAGACAAAAGCTTTTCTAAAGCGTTATGGCGGTGACGCTACGAAGGTGCCACTAACGAAGGAGCTGCTCAGATCAGTTGGGAAATCGTACCGAGCTTATCGCGAGCGCGTGCAAAGGGAGGAAGCCTCAGCATCGCGCAAGAGAAAAAGTGAGGAGCCATTGGCAAAGGACTGCGAGGTGAAAAAGCTTAAGGAAGAAAAAACTGGTTTGCAAGCTCGTCTAACCTCTCTTAAGTCACTCTTGGCCAGTGCACAAGACCTTATCAACTTGGGTGTGTCATCGAAAGACATGCAAAAAGTTGAGACTGGAAACGTGCTGCTGACTGATGTGAACTCCAAACTTCCGTCAGTCCTTGAACGCATACAAGCGGTGGACGCAGCTCTTGAAGCTCTGAAGTCGAAGTAGGCTAGGCTCGCTAGATGCTTAAGAAGTGAATGTTTCAGAATAGCTTCGTCTTGTCATTTGTACGTGAGAGCAGTTATGTTTTGCCAATGTGAGCATTTACAATGTGAGCATTTAAAAAAATTTCTCTGAAGTGTAGTCAGGTTTAGCAACGAAGGATCTCTGTTTTCCTCTCTGTTGTAATGTCGGCTGTGTCGTTTTAATGATGGGACAATAACCTTTTTTGAGCGTTTTTTATAAGAGCCTCATGGAGTTTAGCATGAAAGCAACCAATATTTATTGATTTCTAGTCTTCAGTTGTTCATGTCAGCGACGGTGCGCTTTATTACCATGAACGTTTTTCATGTGTCCGCCTAGTCAAGTGCAGCTATTCAAAACATCACTTATCTCGTTTTCCTTAGTCATTGCTCTATCACAGCTGTGATGTTTTAATAACACGTATGCACGCGCGTGTATATATATATATATATATATATATATATATATATATATATATATTATTTGTGTTAGGTGTGGTTGGTTTGTCGGTATTGAATGTTTTCTAAAATTTTTGTGTTTACCAGAAATAAAAAAAAGCATTAAACGACAATAATGTTTGACCCTAGAATTCTGCTCCAAAACTAACTTGCATTGCTCCAAAACACACATTTTGGTGCTCCAAAGCTGCTCCAAAACAGCATTATTCCTGCTCCCTGAGCTGCTCCAAAACACTCAAGCCCGCTTCCACCCCTGCAAATACAGTAAAACCTCGTTATAACAAAGTTGAATGGAGAGCCGTAATTACTTCGTTTTAACCATTAGTTCGTTATAGCCAATATCCATGTCATCTATGGGAATTTCAAGGGAAATTGCAATTGCTTCATTATGTCCAATAGTTCGTTATGTCTGGGTTCATTATAACGAGGTTCTACTGTAATGCACGATTTTGGTGAAAACAGGGGGACACCAACCAAATTATAATCATTTAAAAGTAAAATTTACTTCTAAACATTAAAAAACCCGACGTTTCGGGTCCCACTCGGACCCTTCTTCAGGGGTGACTGAAGGGCACCAGACAGCAGCAGTGCTTATAAGGCCTTCTTTCTTCTCTCTTCCTTCCTTTCTCACTTTCTTTTTTTTTTTTTCGGTTCTTCAAGCCGAGGGGGGTCATGCTAATGTTGAATCAGGTGCTGGAGTCCGCTAAAATAGACACTTGGCATTGCACCTGCAGACCGGTTCACGTTTCCAGGTGTCGCCTGAATGTGCCATGATTCCACAAAGAGCCGCTTGTGAAAACTGGTTTCCAAGTCGAGGACGCGGGAGTTGTCAAAATCGATGCGGTGGTCGTGCACCTCGCTGTGTTCAGCTAATGCACTCCTTTGTCTGTCGAACTTGTGGACATCGTTCCTGTGCTGACGTAGCCTCTCTGGGAAGTTCTTCGTCTCTCCCACGTACGACACTCCTATGAAGGGATACAGAATGAAAAAATTTAGGGGTGGTGTTTTGTGTTAGAACAAGAGTTTGACAGCCGAAAGTGACACACAGCAAGCTATTTCGAAAGGAGCGCTAGATTTTTTTTCCTGCTATTTTCGGTAGTGCCTTGACTCGCAGCAGTCGCCAGTAGAAGCTGCATCAACGTCGTAACACTCCTCCCCTGCATGTCGCTGCAGCAGCCGCTGTGCCTGTTCATCCCTGTCGGGCACGTGTTGCAAGTGGTGCGTCTTAAATGTTGGGGAATCCTGTCTGTTTGTCTAACATGCCCTTTCCCGCAGTTTTCAGTTTTGAAGAACTCGTAGCAGTGAAAGGAGTGCCGAGATACTGGTGGAGGCGCGACGGCGCACTTCGAGAGGATGCGGCCGGCCAGACGAGGGTGTTGTAACGTCACGCCTTTGGATTCTCGTCGGCTGAGCAGCATGACGCACGCTCAGAAAAACCACCACAAGATTTAAACCATCCACCGAAAAATTTGCTAAGTGAGGAATTCTCAGTCTGCGATTACATCAAAGGGAAGCCATTGCCAGCATTTCCGCAAAATTTCCCGATTTTGCTTCAGTATTCCTTGAGAGCGTCCTACAAGCTGTGGCGTGTCACTGTTCTCGCAGGTGGAAACTCGTCAGCGGCGGCCAGCACCACACGCTGCTCCTCAGCGAAGAAGGCTCGGTCTTCTCCCTCGGCCGTAAGGAGTACGGCCGCCTCGGATTGGGAACGTCAACACCGGCCAACAACGGTGACCAGGCCACCCCCTTTCAAGTGCCCGGCCTCTCTGGCTGCATGGAGATCTCGTGTGGAGAGGCAGTCTCTTATGCCATTGACGGCCAAGGTTGGTCTACCTTGTGCGCATTTTATAAGGCTATTTACAGTGGCAAATTTCGGTGGTGATGGTATCTGTCAGTGCTGGTGTCTGTAACCGCTATCAGCTTCAATAAAAAAAAAAAAATGCATGTCAGTACAGATTTGAACCCCGGTCTATAGGAGCGGTGCCACTGCATCCCTGGTGGACTCTCACCACATTGTTGGGCACCATTTCTCTTTTTTTTTTTTTGTAAGTAAAAGTTTGAGTTTTGCAAACATGCAGTTCCGTTCGTTAATTTACTTCAGTGCGATTGCTCCACAGACAAAGATGTCAACGCTCTGATTCTGGAGCTACACATAAATTTGAGCCCAGTGTCTAGTTTCTCGCCATGCACAAGCTGTACATTGCACACAACAGCATTCAAGAGCGTGACGACGCTGTGATGGTAAAGGAACGAGCGACAAAATATTTTAGCATATTTTAGCGACAAGCGAAGTACAACAGGGATGGAGTGACACCACTGAAGTGCGATGGTGGGAGGCGGCAACAGCGGCGTTGCAAAGGCCGTGCCATGGAAAGCACGCACGCCTCTCCAGTCCGGCCATGCTAGAACAGACTCGCTTTTCATTAGTTCTTTCGTTTTGGTGGAAAACTGCTAGAGTTTCAATGCTTCCACACAAAAGAAATTTTATTCTCTTGAATAACTGACACATTTAGCATGGCTGTACATCAAATTTTAGCATATTAGTCTGGCTTTTTATGTTCAGTGGGGTATTGCTAGGAGAGTTGCAATCGTTCCATGTTTACTTGTTTTATTAAGTAAACAGTGTTCACAGGAATGTATAAACACAACAAAAGTGAGTGAGTGGGACAAGGCAGAAAATGATTTTGAGTATCATTCTGAAATTTCATACAAATTGTTCCTTGTTTCCTTAGTTATCAATTCAGTGCATGCGTCAGCCTGGTATGCCGCATCTTGAATTTTTCAGGTTCCGTATACTCAGCGGCCTTATTGCTGTGCCACTCAGCACACATTCATGCAAACGCAGGAAGCAATGAGAAACTTTGCAGGTCGAACAGAAAACTTTTTCTTCTATATTGCGCCTTTGGGGCATTGTCATAGCAGTTGAGTTTCTTGTCCTTATTATTTTGTATTTCTTTTTGGTTGGTGTCAAAAAGGCCCCAGAGAAGGTGCCATGTCCTTGTGGAGCTTCACCTTATTCAAATATTTACAGAATTTACTATTCTAAACATGCCACTTGGTCAAAGGAAATCTGCTTCTAGAAAATTCTGGCTTTTGAGTTGTCTTTCGGCTGCTCCTGGAAGCGAATGCAGCTGCTTACGCACGCGATGTCCACAGTGTGCAAAATGTTTTGGGCACAATGCAACATGCTTTACTTAGTTGACGTTTACTGCAATTGGCACTGTTAAAAGTACTAGCCTAAAACCCCTCGTTAGATACAGTAAAATGTTGTGGAAGGTAAAGGAAGACTCCAATGAAGTGCAGAAAGAAAGATTTTAAAATATGATGTTTCGTCTCCTTACAAGGGCCTTGGCCCCATACAGGAGCCTCTTTTGTGAACATGGCTCTCACATGCGAGCTTTTTGAAAAGTCCTGTCATCTTGAAATTTTTCTTTGTGTCGTTGTTTGGCATCTTTCCTTATCTCTGACCTTGAGCACTCCCTACTACAAGTTTTTGTCGAACTAGATTTTTTTAATACTGAAACATCTTTATATGTGTGTCGGTGCACTAGTTCTTAGAAGAAATTGCGAGATTTTTTTGGGAGAGTTTTTATCGTACCGTTTTCCACATTCCTTCAAAAACCTATGAACGAGGTCCTACTACTGTATTCGTGCACCCCTGATTATCTGTACAGGCATACCATGCTAATGTCATAATCGTTGGTTAGGCAACCTTTGCAACTTTGCACCTTTAGTTGCACTTTTAGTTGCAAAAGTTCTCACCTGTTTGTTCTCTCCTGTTCATTCGACTTCGTTTATTGTTGCCACTTGCCATTTGCAGGTGTACTTCACCAAAAAAGGACCAACATTGTTTCAACTATTGTTTGCTGATCTTTCATTTGTGTTGGAGGATCTAGGTGCCTGTGTGTGCAGTGCATGAAGATTTTGTTAAACTCTGGCACTAAGCTGCTGTGCTCAATTGTGAAAGAAAAACATGCATGATGTTTTATGGGGCTGAGGTTGAATGGCTTGCTCTATTGTGGATTTCATTAGGTCAAGCTCTTTTGAAGGTGTACGAAATAGAGTACAGGAAGATCGCTTGCATTTTGCACTTGTAACAGATATGGCTATGTCTCTGTCTGTGCTTAAATTTGCAGGGCGCTTGCACTCGTGGGGCTTTGGCACCAACGGTCAACTAGGTCACGGTGGGGACGACGACCTGTTTGAGCCCAGAGTTGTTGCAGGGAAACTGGCCAGCAAGGAAGCACTGGTAGTCTCCGGAGGTGGCCAGCACGCCGTCATCCTTGCCACATGATAGTAACCACACCTTTTAAAGGGAAAAAAAAAAAAGTTTTTTTACATCATTGTATTGTTTTTTTTTTTTAATAGTTGACACAAGAACATCATTGACTGAAGGTTTTTAAAGGTTGGACATTCGGGATTGGCTGCCGCTGTAAAGTTTGTAAAATAGTTAGCTTTGAATTCACATCCTTTCAGCGTGGTGGTGACGTTTCCATTACGGTGCTTTGTTGATTGCCACTACCTCAACGTCTGTGATGGCATTGCTGAGTAGAAGGTCACTGACTGTATACTCTCGGTTAAAGGGATGCTAGGCAGCCATTATTTGGAGTGGTAGATCTAGCTCTTAAGTGTTTGTAGGCCAAAATTGTGACAGCTGGAATATTAGCAGCCATAGAAAGGCTCTTCTATGTGTGGAAAGAACAATATACTTGGAAGCAGTTGCCTTGGCTGCAAGAAGTTTTTTTTTGCCAGTTTTGAGTCAAATTGTTTTTTTATCCCACATGTGGCACTGTAGAGTCGATTTCGTTTACTCAGATTGGCCAGTCTCGAAAAGTGCACCAATTCATTTTACAGTGACCGTAGAGGTGCAAAAAGTATTTTCTACAGGTAAAGATGTATTGCTCATTCATGAACAATAAAAATAAAATGCAAAAGAAACTTGTGCAGTGGTACTTTTTTCATACTACTGTATTGCACAACCAGGACGGGACAGAGCAAGAGACACAAAACAGACACACAGCATTAACTTTGAACATTGCATTTTATTCCGAGGACAAACAGTACATATACCCTACGCTAGTGTGTGACAAGTCACGTGATGAAACAACCAATCATCATGTGACGCTCGAATGTTCAATTTCTTTAGCTGATAAAGATGTAGTGGGTTTACTAATACATGTGCTGTCAAACTTAGTGATGAATTGCACTTTGATGCATTTTGTAGTGTTATGTGCAACATTGCACATGCAACGTCGTTGCACATAACACTACAAAACGCTGGTGGAAGAGAACACAACAGCTCTATGGACACTTTTCGCAGTCCCTTCGCATTGAGAGCGCAGCACGTGGAAGGGTTTACGAGCCACCCGCTGATGGCTGCCGAGATAGCGCGCGCCCCAGCGCTATCTCAGCCACCATGTGATCGCTCGGCAGCGGAGCGACACTCCCCCTTCCTCGAGTCATTTCACGCTCGTTAAAGACGGGCTGGGCGTTTCCTCCCCGCATCGACGGCAGGTGTCCTGATCGGGGTGGTGTTATCACATGCGCCCACCGAGTGACAGATATAGGCTGGGCTCGTTTGATCTCTGCTTCAACCGTTTTCATTGCCCCCACTCGCATGGTTTTATTCTAGCGACCGTACTTTGGGCTCCGGGGGCTTCCGGAGAAAAGAATCGGAAAAAGGGACATCGCACTTGCAGTCCCTTTTGCGTATGACTGCTCTTGCCTGCGCAGCGAGGGGCGTGGCCGCGCGGCTGTTCTAAGTCTGTCCGTGCTCACGCGCCGGCGAGCTGGCTCGGGCGGGACGAGGAGCGCAAAATATGCGAGGAATTTTTTTTTTTTTCTGAAGCTGGCTAAATATGGGGGTGCGCAAATTATGCGGCTAAGTACGGTAGTTTGGCCAATTGTGATTGTAGGAACCCAGGTGGGCAGTCACAATTTAATTGCAAGCAATCTATGCTTCTCTCGAGCCTGTAATTTTGCACAAATGACTGGAGTGTGTGAAGGAACATACCAAGCGAATTTTATTGAGATCTATTGACCTCGAAAAATCACCGGAGTTTGCCATTATTGCAGTATGAGCACATTATGCATCTGACCCCAAAGAGAGGCTACAGCTTTTGGAACTATGTATTGTATACCATTTGCCTTGATATGTGATTTGCTTGGTGGAGAGTGTCGCTCATAACACAGTTTGTTTTCTCCACCCCCTCTTTCTCTCATTACTTTATCACCTCCTTTTGTCTCTACAATTAGTTGTGGTTAGCAGCCGACAACGGCGCAGCTCTTGCAGAAAAGAGTTGTGACCAAAGTTTAAGGACATTCTGTCCTTTATAACCAATTGTTCTTGGGAGCATGTCTGTTTCAATGTTGTAAAAAGGGCCCACTAATGGGAGAGATAGGGCAGCCAACCATGTGGGTGAATTGTGTCTCTCGTGTTAGTGCCCCTTATAAAGAGGTTCAACTGTACCACTTAACAGCTGCTAAGTTCCATGGGCAACAGAGAAGTCGTGAAGCAGATGTGACCGAGAACAACAGCCGCCCATTCTGGCAGCTTCCAGGCCTGACTGCGTCATATGAAAATGCTGGCACGTTCTCTTCCGAGTGGTAAACCGCTGTGCTATCGCTATCGCAGTGCACAAAAGTTTTGACCACGCACGTGTAGTTGGAACTGTTGGAAGCATGTTGCACACTTTTACTGGCCACTAACTGAAATACGCCACCATTGCCTTCAGCGAGATCGATGCTAGTGTGCACTGTTTCCCGAAATAAAAGCGGCCCATTACTGCTGGGACCAGATATACCTCATGAGGTTTGAGTAAACTGTAGGCCGCTATATAATGTTATGGTGTAAGCTGTTATGGGTTTGTTACAGTGACAAAATAATTGGTGGCGATGGTGTTTGCCACTGTTGCTGTTGCCTCTGTCCATAACCGCAGTCAGCTTCAATGTTAAATGCCATGCCTGTGCAGACCTGAACCCAGGTCAATAAGGGTGGTGCCACTACAGGCCTCACAGATTCTCACCATGTGGCTGAGCATCTTGTGTTTTCAGCCACAACCCTGATCTGTAATAGTGGTCTTCCGTGAACGAGGATGAGGAAAAAGACGAAGAAGAGAAATAACAAGAACAAAAAGAAGATAAAGCAGAAGACAAGGAGGAGGAGACAAGGAAGAAGAAGAAGAAAAAAGAGTTTTATAGAAGAAGACTAGAACAATCAGAAAAAGCACTTCGGGAAGCAGGAGTAAAGAAAGACTGAAAGAGAAGAATGAGAGAGCATACAGCAAAATCTAGCTTACACTGCCACTATGCTGCGTTGTCTGTGCAGGTCTCGGAGCATTTTATTTGGGAATACTCTGTAATTGTACAACAATGTACCATTGACATACAATGTTGCTACTATCATCAGACATAAGACTGAACTACACCATGCACACTCAAACTGACAAAATGTGTAGACAAGGCGAATTTTGTGTTCATATATTTGAAGAAATGGGTGTGGGCGGGCCATGTAATGCAAAGACAAGACAACCGCTGGTCATTAAGGGTAACAGAGTGGATTCCTAGAGAAGGCAAGCGTCCCCTGCCAGGGGGCGGCAGAAAGTTAGGTGGGCAGATGAGATCAGGAAGTTTGCGGGGATAAATTGGGCCCAGTTAGCACAGGACAGGGATAATTGGAGATCCATGGGAGAGGCCTTTGCCCTGCAGTGGGCGTAGACAGGCTGATGATGATGACATTTGAAGGTCAACAGAAAAGTTTGTACTGCAGGGTGCCCACTTATATAGGTTATAACAATGATGAGCTGCTGCACCATCTTTTATGTTTTCTATGGTGAACTAATCCTCGTACAACAGGACCTCCATGCCCTGTTATTGGTTGTAACAACGAAGTCTATCTGTTCGGTAGTGCCCTGTGTTGGTGCCAAGAGGTAATGGAATGCAAAATCCTTCCAAAGAAAAGAAACTGAGGCCGTTACACACTTGCTGTTACCCCTACAAAAGGCTGCTGTGCTGTCAAACAATAGGGACCAGCTATTTCTCAAGGGTGTCTCTGTCGCTCATCCATTCTGCCACGCTCCCAAGCACGAGTCCCACCCCGAAAAGAAAGTAACAAGGACAGTGGTTACAAAGCTGGCCTTGAACTTTAACTAGCTTTTCCAGAAAGGCCCCATTGCTGTCCTATCTAGCCACTGGAGTGAAGGGTGGGGTTAAAATAGTACTGCTGCAGAAGGGAAAAGGATGGGGGGTTCTTTCATTGCAGCTTCAATTTCGGGTGCTATCCTGCATGCTTTGCAGCATTGTTATGCTGCAAAGCATGTAGTGAGTGGGAAGGGCTTTTAGTCATTCCTCTCCCCTACTTACATGGGCAGGACAGCTCTGGGGTCCCTTTAATTTTTTTTCATGCAACTGTGTTTAAAAGTTGCCACTTATAACAATGTAAATTCCATGGCACTTCAGTAGTGTTATAAGTGGGTTCCACAGTATATAAAGCCTTAGGGAGTAACGTCGGTAATTCAGCACTGCTTAACATCCTATTCAATTTGTGTGTCATGCACAGTGTTGCTTTGGACTAGGATACCTGTCTCGTTGGAGGCGTCACAGCCATGTGGTTACACAATGTGCAGAGCTTCAGAGTTTGCAGATCAGCCCTATGTAATGTGTGAAAGCAATACACTGAGTGCTTCACCAAAAGCAACTACAGAGTTCCTCCTTCGAAGTGTTCACTTCCTTTGGGAATGAAAAGGATAGGTTGTCACCTCTTGACCTGTTGAGTGCCGAATGGAATGAAATTTCGACTGCACTGCATGAGTGTGTGTCATGTCTGGTACTACAGATTTCAAGGTAATGCAAGACAGGTTGCGATGACATGTCTCGTCTTTCTGTTCGGATTTCGTGCTGCCATTTGCATTTGCTTGGGACTGGTTGCCTCAGAGGGCGATGTAAATATATTTTGCGCTGTCGAGAAACTGAGCCTCAACAGTGCAATTGCAAGGTTGAAAGCTGCTTGACAAAGCAAGATCATTGCTTTCGAACAAGTAATGTAACGTAGAACCCAATATTTCAAACATTTCGTCGAGAAAAGGTCGAAGTGGAGCAATATATTCAGTGGAGGGAACGACATCGAAAGTCTCTCGAATCTTATGTCACGCCTCGATGCCTGTATGTCGAGTACGAAGTCGTGGATATGAATATTCTGTGGAGGCTTTACTATGTGCGTGATGTACCTGCATCTACCATTGGTCGACCTTTTTGTTGCTCATGTGTCTGGGAGCAGACGTGTTGCAAGCAAATGCAATTGCATGTGTAAGTCTCTACAAGTTTTGTTTATTGTTGCCAAATTGGCCACAGTCTCGCAAGTACTTTGTCGGTACACTTGAAAGTGCCTTGTTGCGATTAAATGCAGTAGTGTTTGTAGTTGGTTATGACGTGTCGAGATTGTATAGGTAGTGATTCCAAAAAAGCCCACGGTGAGCCACCTCGCCCAAGTTGGATGCTGGTTTCTGATTGTCTTGCTTGTATGCCTCCAACAGACCAGCAGAACTCGTCGAACGTCCTACTGCTCTTCACGTTGTGGACAAATCGTGCAGAATGGATACATCCTTGAAGAAACAATAGTATATTTTTTAAAAATAAGGATGGTGCTGGGAAACGATATATTTTCTTGGTTAGACAAGCTTTACGCTCAAATCATTACAAAATCTGGCACTGCGGCTGCCCAGTCATTGCAGGAAGGACGGATCATGCTTCATTGAGAAGGCAAGCTGTAGCTTATAATCTGTCTGATCTGGCTAACGTTGCTGTTAGGACCTGCTGTCACGCCATTGCTAAATCTAAGTCGTTTCACTTAACTGCGCCGTCTCTAAACTGTCAGGTCACCCAGGCTTCGCCTTAAGGTGCTTTCTCGAAAATATTCGTGCGACCGCGACCACTCGCTGCTCACAGGCCGTGCACGGCGCTTTCGAAAGCCTTGAACAGCTCTGACGTCAAGGGCAAATCCACGCAGTAACGACCAACCTCGCCCGGTTCAAATGTATCGGGCGACACAAAGACGATGTCATCCGCAAACAGTACATAAAGTTTTATTACAAAACTACTAGTGCAGCGAGTAACACATATCTCAAGAACAGACGCGGTGGCGGAGGTCCGTAAAATCAACTTGTCATACGTTCCTTGCGCACCTTTGTCACGAATCCCAGCCGGCCCAGCTCACACACGTGTGGAAACAAGGCGGAGCAGCGCCCGTGGAAACGTAGACACACGCAGGCACGACATCGCACACGATCAGGAGTGTCACTCGCTCGCCCTATCGTCTTCTCTCCGAATCACGGCGGCAGGAGCTAGTGCACTCCTTTTTGTGCCGCCGCCATCGCCGCTTCGTTGGTCTGGATCTGGAACTCCTGGAAGCGCTGCGATATGCGCTGGTTCATCTTCATGTATTTCTCCATGCAGTTCATGGCGCACTTCTCCTCTTTGTCTCTCACGTGCCGCACCGTGAAGTCGTGCACGCAGTCGGCAAAGCACAGCTCCGACAGCTTGTTGTAGGAGACGAGAAAGTCTTTGAACTGCTTGATCTGTTCGGCTTGCGGGTCCACCGCTGCCATGGTCGCCGCCATTTTACGCGTACTGGCATGGCGTGGCTTGGCTTGTCCTGGCTTCAGTCTGCAGTGAAACCCCTCCCAATTAAAGTCCCTAGATCTGTTTTCCATTCTTGGAAATAAAGATCTAGGGACTTTACTCCCAATGTACCACCGCAAATCTTCAAATAGTTCCTTCTTTGAACTTTTTTGAAGGCACCAGCATTAAAGGGCAACTCCGGCGATTTAGAGCGTTCATTGATCTCAATAAAACTTTCAATATATAGTCTCCTCGGTACTGTAATAATATATGCCAATTCAGGCGAATATAGGTCATTTAGTTTTCCTGCAAATGAATTTAAAAATTTTTTAGCGGATTCTCACGCGGGTCACCCTGTTTTTTTGACGTCAACTCCGCGCTGCCTACCCGAGCCAGCGGGCCTTCAAAAGCAACGCGACGATACTTCAGCGCTCAAATCTCGCTGCCGTGATCAGAAACGCTGGCATAACTCGATATATAATCGGATGACCCCGCCACTGCCATTTCTTTGGCGCTAGTTCTATATTTCTGATGACGGGAAGGTTGTGACGTCACCGCACACGCTGCACGAAGCCGGTTTTCTCACCATGTTCTGATATCAATGTTTTCGAATAGTACTGATAGTCCTGTAGCAGCCAGGGTGGTTCAGTTTGCTCAGAAACGCACCAATAATTTTAAATAACTGACCGAAAGGCGTGTTCAAACCGAAACGGGTAGACGCTTTTTGCAGCGTATGCGGTGACGTCACAGCCTTCCCGCCGTCAGAAATATGGAGAAAAATGACAGTGGCGAGGTCATCCGACGATGTATTGAGTTATGCCAGCTTTTCTGAACTTGACGGCGACGATTTGATCGCTGAAGTACCGCCGTTTTGCTTTTGAAGTCCCGCAGGCTCGGGTAGGCATTGTTGAAGGTGATGACGTCAAAAACACAGGATGGCCCGCAGGCGAATCCGCTAAAAAATTTTAAAATTCGTTTCCAGGAAAACTGAATGACTTGCAACAGCCTGGTTTAGAAAATATTATTACAGTGCCGAGGGGAATACATACTGAAAATTTCATTAAGATCAGTCAGTGGACACTGAAAAATCGCCGGAGTTGCCCTTTAATAGAAACAGAATCAGATGAGGAGACTGAAATTCCATGTATAACCGCTGACGAATTTAAAAAAAGCTGTCAAAGGCATGTCCCGCGGTAAAGCAGCTGCTGAAGATGGTATAACAGCCGACTTGATCAAAGACGGAGGAGATATTATTCTTGAACAACTTACATCGCTCCTCACGAAATTTATCAAGACATGTAGTGTACCGCGCAGTTGGAAAAATTCTAATATAATCCTAATCCACAAGAAAGGTGACATAAAGGAGTTAAAGAATTACAGACCAATTAGCCTACTCCCACACAAGCTATTTACGAAAGTAATTTCTACGAGGATAATAGAAACACTCGACTTTAACCAACCGAGAGAACAAGCTGGTTTTAGGCAAGGTTACTCGACAATGGACCACAGCCACGCTATCAACCTAGTAATTGAGAAGTACGCGGAATATAACAAACCTCTTAATGTGGCGTTTATAGACTACGAGAAAACATTTGACTCCATAGAAATACAAGCAGTTTTAGAAGTTTTACGTCGACAAGGGGTACCTGGCGTATACGTGAAAACCATAAACAATATATACAAAGATTGCACAGCCACGCTACTACGTGAGAGAAGCAGAGAAATCCCGATCAGGAAATGTGTCGGAAGGGAATACGATCTCCCCGATCGATGCTATTCGCTGCATGCCCAGAGGAAGTCTTTAAACGTCTAGACTGGGAAGAAAAGGGGACTCGAATAGACGGAGAATATCCAAGCAATTCAAGATTTACAGACGACATTGTGCTCTTTAGCAATGATGGAGACGAACTACAAAACATGATTGATGACCTAAACCCGGACAGTATTAAAATTGGACTAAAAATGAATAGGCAAAAGACCAAAGTTATGCTCAATAGCCTAGATAAGGAACAGGAATTTAAAATCAACAATGAACCCTTACAATGTGTAAGCGAATACGTATATATACCTGGGACAGTTAATAACAGGAACTCCTAACCACGAAAAAGAAATTCTCCGTAGAATAAGGATGGGCTGGAGCGCATTCGGAAGGCATTACGAAATCATGACTGGAAACTTACCACTCTCACTAAAGCGAAAAGCATTCAATCACTGCATTCTCCCATACGGTGCAGAAACGTGGAGAATAACGAAAAGAAACTAGAGATGAAACTAAGGAGCACGAAACGTGCAATGGAAAGAAAAATGATAGGGGTAACGCTAGGAGATAAAAAAAAAAAAAGACGAGCGGAATGGATCAGGGAACAGACAGGAGTAGCTGATATTATTATATCAATTAACAGAAAGAAGTGGACCTCGGAGGGACATGTCATGAGGAGGAAAGATAACAGATGGACAGTAAGAGCGGCGGAATGGATACCAAGATAGGGAAAAGGCAACAGAGGCAGGCAAAAGGTTAGGCGGAGTGAAGAAATTGAAAAGTTTGCGGGCATAAAGCGGAACCAACTCGCTCAGGATAGGGTGGATTCGAAATCGTCGGGAGAGGGCTTCGTCCTGCAGTGGACCTAAATAGGCTGCTGATTCTTTTTGCAATCCAGCAGGTCTTTTGAAATGGAAACCTACCAATAGAGTCAGCAAGAGTGGAATATTCCCCGTAATAGATAAACGGGGCTCTAGCATGCTCGTGTCGCAACCCCGCGTAACTCTATGGCACTTTTTTTCGACAATCCAGAAGGCCTTTTGAAATGAAAATGTGTATTTTTTTTCGCAATCGAGAATCCCTTTTGAAATGAAAACCTACCAATAGAGTCAGCACGAGTGAAATATTTACACTAAAAGATAAACGCGGCTCTAGCGGGCTCGTGTCGCAACCCCGCGTAACTCTATGGCACTTTTTTTCGACAATCCAGAAGGCCTTTTGAAATGAAAATGTGTATTTTTTTTCGCAATCGAGAAGCCCTTTTGAAATGAAAACCTACCAATAGAGTCAGCACGAGTGAAATATTTACACTAAAAGATAAACGCGGCTCTAGCGGGCTCGTGTCGCAACCCCGCGTAACTCTATGGCACTTTTTTTCGACAATCCAGAAGGCCTTTTGAAATGAAAATGTGTATTTTTTTTTCGCAATCGAGAATCCCTTTTGAAATGAAAACCTACCAATAGAGTCAGCACGAGTGAAATATTTACACTAAAAGATAAACGCGGCTCTAGCGGGCTCGTGTCGCAACCCCGCGTAACTCTATAGCACTTTTTTTCGACAATCCAGAAGGCCTTTTGAAATGAAAATGTGTATTTTTTTTCGGGTACCTGGCGTATACGTGAAAACCATAAACAATATATACAAAGATTGCACAGCCACGCTACTACGTGAGAGAAGCAGAGAAATCCCGATCAGGAAATGTGTCGGAAGGGAATACGATCTCCCCGATCGATGCTATTCGCTGCATGCCCAGAGGAAGTCTTTAAACGTCTAGACTGGGAAGAAAAGGGGACTCGAATAGACGGAGAATATCCAAGCAATTCAAGATTTACAGACGACATTGTGCTCTTTAGCAATGATGGAGACGAACTACAAAACATGATTGATGACCTAAACCCGGACAGTATTAAATTGGACTAAAATGAATAGGCAAAAGACCAAAGTTATGCTCAATAGCCTAGATAAGGAACAGGAATTTTAAAATCAACAATGAACCCTTACAATGTGTAAGCGAATACGTATATATACCTGGGACAGTTAATAACAGGAACTCCTAACCACGAAAAGAAATTCTCCGTAGAATAAGGATGGGCTGGAGCGCATTCGGAAGGCATTACGAAATCATGACTGGAAACTTACCACTCTCACTAAAGCGAAAAGCATTCAATCACTGCATTCTCCCATACGGTGCAGAAACGTGGAGAATAACGAAAAGAAACTAGAGATGAAACTAAGGAGCACGAAACGTGCAATGGAAAGAAAATGATAGGGGTAACGCTAGGAGATAAAAAAAAAAAAGACGAGCGGAATGGATCAGGGAACAGACAGGAGTAGCTGATATTATTATATCAATTAACAGAAAGAAGTGGACCTCGGAGGGACATGTCATGAGGAGGAAAGATAACAGATGGACAGTAAGAGCGGCGGAATGGATACCAAGATAGGGAAAAGGCAACAGAGGCAGGCAAAAGGTTAGGCGGAGTGAAGAAATTGAAAAGTTTGCGGGCATAAAGCGGAACCAACTCGCTCAGGATAGGGTGGATTCGAAATCGTCGGGAGAGGGCTTCGTCCTGCAGTGGACCTAAATAGGCTGCTGATTCTTTTTGCAATCCAGCAGGTCTTTTGAAATGGAAACCTACCAATAGAGTCAGCAAGAGTGGAATATTCCCCGTAATAGATAAACGGGGCTCTAGCATGCTCGTGTCGCAACCCCGCGTAACTCTATGGCACTTTTTTTCGACAATCCAGAAGGCCTTTTGAAATGAAAATGTGTATTTTTTTTTCGCAATCGAGAATCCCTTTTGAAATGAAAACCTACCAATAGAGTCAGCACGAGTGAAATATTTACACTAAAAGATAAACGCGGCTCTAGCGGGCTCGTGTCGCAACCCCGCGTAACTCTATGGCATTCTTTTCGACAACAGAGACGCCTTTAGAAATGAAAACCTGTGTTTTTTCGATATCCAGAAGGCCTTTTGAAACGACGACCTACCAATAGACTGAGCACGAGTGAAATATTCTCGGTAATAGATAAACGCGGCTTTAGCGGGCGCGTGTCGAAACCCTGCGTAACTCTATGGGATTGTTTTCGACAATTCCGACGACCTTTGGTAAACGAAAACCTTCGTTTTTTTTTCGACCATCTACGCATCCGATCGCAATGAAAACCTAGAAATAGACTCATCCCGAGTTAATTATTCCCTTTAAGAGATAAGCGCGGCTGCAGCACGCCCGCGTCTGAGCACCGCGTAACTCTATGGGATTTTTTCCCACAATTCTGACTGCCCTTGGATAAGTGAAACCTTCATTTTACAGCGTAAGCTGTTACGAGATCACAACAAGGGCCGTTTTTGCGCCGTAGTTGTCCGCCGCCGCCGGTGTCCGTAACCACAATCGCGCAAATTTTAGAGAAAAAAAAAATAACCAGGACTGAGGAGTACCCGACCTTGTCCTCTGCGTGGATCCGAACCCAAACCTTCTGCGTGTCGGTCCAGCATTCTACCACTGAGCTACGCCTGTTTTTTTTTTTTCTATATTACATGGAAATGAAAACTGAGGTCACAGGGAGAGAACGCCTACACACTCAAAACTCGGGCAAACACACACAGACGTCCAACAAGTGCATCCAGTCAGGCGGCACTTCTTGGGCAGCGTACACACTTCTGACATAGGCCATGGTTTCTCGGTAGATTGATCTAGTGGAACGCGGGTTTTCGGCATGGCGCTCTCACGGTCTCGATCTCCATAGGCTGTGCAAACCAAGTACTAAGAACATAGCGTAGGGTGCACCGGCAGTCGTTTTAAACGGTAGAAACCTACTTGTGTACAGAGTGATGTCGATGTCCTTTTTAACCGCTGGAGAATGACAAAAAAAATATTGTGTCTGTACAATATCAACAAAACAGTGATCAATTTTTCCGCTCGTGGACAGAGTCGGCAGTTCGTGGACCATGGCACGAAGCAGCCCCTCGAATTCAACCAGGTTTTAACAGGGAGCGTTTCTGAATGAACCCCACATTTCGTTTGAAACATTTTATTATCGATGCTTGGGAGCTCCGTCACGATTGTCATTTTCTTAACTTCTATGACCTATCATTCGTGGTATATATATACCCTCCATGCCAATTTTTTTGGGAGGCATAAAGTGAACCATGCTCGCGTGTCTTGGAATGCTTTCCCTGGCTTCTTCGGTTTTTCTGGAGGGTTTCCTATATTGTTCGTTAATCTTGAAGTAACAACTACCATGTTATAGTATTGATGTCATGGTCTGTAAGCCATTTTAGCCATGCATGCGTGCCAGTCCATCTCATCTTTGGCATACGGAGTACTGCACATATTAGTAAGGTAATAAAAATGAGTGTCCTACTGAGTTGCAGGTAACAGCGGCATTGAGGACAAAGTGACCTGAGGAACACCATGATCACTTCGTAAGGCCTGTTTATTAGCACTGCATAATTAGTCAACTACTTCATCATTCGCGTCCACAAGGAATTGTCATGACCCCCGAATTATCCACAGCGTTGCACAGCCCCTCTCCCCATCCTTTTCTCCTTTATGTGCTTGGTATTTGCACACAGAATCGATACCTTATAATGCGAAATCAATTCTGAATGTTGAGGTTTGTTAAAGATGGATACGGACGTGAGCGAGCGGTTTTACGTAAGTTAAGATTTTAAAGGTACTCGCAGTGATTTCATGTTGCCGTGATCTATCTTAATATCGTTCTTGCTGCAGCCAGCCGTTGCGCGATCAATTACAAACAGCAGACTTTATTTTTGTGCTTCAGTGGTTCGGAGATGTTCTGGTACATTTTCGCTATTTTTCGTATGGGAGTGTGCGTATGTGTGCGTAAGTGTGAAAATATGCTTCTAGAATCAACTCCTCAGTCCTGTATGGGCGTTCATATACCTAACTACACATTACGAAACAACCAACCCATTCGGCTTTACTGACACAGAATAACGACTAAGCTATTGATTGGGCGCAAACTTTATTTCTTTTCATTTGCATAATTGGCGGCGTCTAACTGGCCCCGCGAAAGATACGGCTGTACGCCATTGTCGTATACATTTCACTGCTCCTGGTGCTCACGGTTTGCTTACCGGTGTCCTTGTTCTCCGTCTGCGCAGTGAGCCGTGATCACGAGTCGCCAACTTCCCCAATCGTCCACCTCTGCTCATCGCTGGATGTCTGTGATGCAGGTCAGCGCTTCCATGCTGCAGCCAATGTAAGTGGTCCCCCTTGCTGCGCACTTCAGGTGGGTACGTGCCTTTGGCCGTTCTTCCACGCCGCTTACCGTTTCCACCCGCGCACCGTGCTAGTCTTTCACGCGGCTCGATCGAGTTCTTCGGAAACCGTGCGAACGTCGTTCATGGTGAGTACATCCGTTCACACATTTCGCACTTCTATAAATAAATTCTTGCTTCCAACGTTTCAGATGCCCTTTCCAGGTGGATTGCTATATATTACACCTACGTCTGACCACAGCCATCTTAGCACAAGCGGAGGGCAGTCCACCGAATAGCGGCTAGCTTCACCGCAGCACTGAAAGTGACGTACAGGCTCTAGGATGGTAACGGTGGCGCACTGTGGACAAATGACTGAAGCCAATCGGCTCCACCTGGAAACATCGACATGTGAACGTGGTTAACTTCGACGCCTAAGGTTAGACGCCGTAGTCTTGGTGGGCGGCTGCTGCTGCGGCTACATCGGGTTTTCTCCCTGACGGAATCGAAGAAGACGGGGGATGGGTGGGGGGGGGGGGGGTTGCGACGCACATAGCTTCAGCTTAGCTGGCGCTAGCCAGGTAGGCGAAAGCGCCGTAGGACATAGCTGACAGGCGTCCTCTTTCGAATGCGTCAAGGAACCCGTTCCGAATGGTGTTGCTATCCTCGGCCAGTATTTCGTGACAACCGCCCTTCGCGCGCCACAGAAGTGTTATCGAGCGAAATGTGGTTCGGCGGAAGCAAACGGCATCCGGAATTCCCTCGGCAGCATTAGCTATAGGACCGTGCTTGACAACGAAAGCTCGCCGTGACATGCAACTTAATTGCAATTGGCGAGTGTTCGGTGTGTCTTTGTTAGCACCCTTATTATCGGCGGTGCTATGACTGCTGCGCAGGTTTGAGCTTTGCTTGCAGGCTCCCTCTGCGTGTCGCGGGTCGTTCCACGAGTCCATGGATGGAGAGCAGCACGAAGTCAAGCCCGGCCGTTGTGGGTAGGTACGTCTTTTTGTCTTATCCCTGTTTAACCAGTGACCCGTGTATTCCTTCAGATCCACCAAAAGCCTGCTGATGCCCCGTTCCTGGAGGACCCGTGCATCGACGACAGTCCCGTTCCGAGTCCACGGGATGCACTGGGGCTGAGCTTTCAAGGGGCTGTGTTCGCGGTTCCTCATTCAATGCCTGATGATTCTCCTGTCGGCGGAAAACGTCTAGACTAAGCATCTTGCGCTACACTAGGTGAATATTTGCACTCGCATCTGTAGCGATGTTTTGTTGTCACGTGCATTTAATGATTAACGCTCGTGTCGTTGCAGTTCCCCCGACGTCTATCTTCAGTTACGACCCACGGCAAGGACAACGGGGTGGCTCCTGCACAGCCAATCCAGCGCCTGCCTTCCCGAGATGACCTTGAACACCACTCGTCCCGTGGTCGAGTGTAGCAGCCTTCGCACGCCCGTGCTGCAGACGTCCTTCGCGCAGCCAAGACATTGCTGGAACTCCTGCACTATTTTGGTAGGTATCACGCACAGGGGTTAATCCAGAGGGGGGAGAGGGGGGGTGGGTGTTCCATGGTGTTACTAGAACGCAGGGGTTCAGCAATATTATTGGGTGGTTGAAAAAAAAATTTTTTTTTGGGGGGGGGATCTACACAAATCGTGATTTGCCTGTCTTGTCATGTGCGTTTACCGATTACGCGCCGTATCGTTTCAGTCCCCGATGGTTGCCTTCTGTACGCGTCCAAGACCCACGAGTACGAGGTGATTCCTGCACATCGAATCCAACTCCTGTCTTCCTGACATGACCTTGAACACCACTCATCCCGTGGCCGAGCGGGTTCCCACATTCCCACTCTCGTGCTATTGGGGCCATCCGGCCCATTGGAACACCGCTGCTGTCATTGTGAAAGGTGGGGAAAAGCTTTCATTTTGTTATCCCCATTCGCGATATACACACGAGACTCGCACATGGCAGCCGATATAAATGAAATCTGAGAAATGCAAAGGCGTGCCGCTCAGTATGTACAAAGGTTCTAAACATCAACGTTCCCCAACGTCTACGCTGTCATTGGCAAATGATGAATGTCGAAACACCGGCACGCGATGTCAGGTAGTTTCTTTCACTAGCTTTAACTTTTCAAAATTGGTCATTTCTCCTAATGGTTTTGTTAGGGTTTATCAAGAATTTCATTTTTTTTTGTGGTGGGCGAGGGGTAGGGGGTATCTCTGGTTCGTTACCCAGCTAGGCCGCGCTATTGCGAACACGGCCTGCTCGTTACACATACGTTGTCATTTCCAGAAGAGTACACTTTTTTGTACGATTTTTGTACAAATTTCGCTCATAATTCACCCTTACTCACACCTGTTGTCTTGTTTAAGTCCGTATTAAAATTCTGTAGCGTTGGTTTTTGAAAGGCTCGCTTACCCTTCCTGCAACAGTAGCTTACGTGGTCTTTACAAAAGTAATCTCATCAATGTTAAGTTTGGTTCTTGAATACGGCGGTTAGTACATATATTGTTTACGTACCTTTAAGACTTACAGTAGTGCTGTACTGCATTTGTGTTTATTCTGCGTACCTTTCTGGGTTATTCC